>SNQJ01S0000734.1:519997-531351 GCA_010110895.2 Picea sitchensis | reverse complement strand
TGGAAGGTCTCTCAATCAAAAGATAAGTACAATTCTCTATTTGTTCTATGTTGTGTATGTTGTATACAGTTTTAATATTATTGAATTTGTTTGTATATACATACATATACATTGCATATATGGTTGCATTACTGCATCCAGGACTGTACCTAAGGTGTCTCATATTTCATTTCTTAAGAAATATATACCTAATGCTAATCATGTAATTGATTGGAATATGATTTAGGTGGAACCAGAAAGTGTCATGCAAGTGCATCCTGTGCGCATATTGGAAAGGAAAATAAAACAACTCTGGAATCGAGCTATGGAGCTTGTAAGGGTCCATTGGACCTGGTACGGTCCTGAGGACGTGACATGGGAGCATGAAGAGGTTATGCAGGCAGAGTACCCGCATCTTTTTGAAAATTTTGAAAATCTTGCAGATGTTGTGTAAATTTGCATTGAGGATAGTGAAAAAAATAAGGAGAGGGGGATTGTAGTGTCCCCAAGGCCGAGCCCCGTTGTAAACCATGTTTTGAAATAAATTGTGATTATGTTTTATAGGCTGGTGAGCCAAGTTTTTATAAGCTGGAGGCTTATGTGTTTGTTAGGCCAGAGAGCCTGAGTGTTGAAGGCCAGGAGCCTGCTGTTGTAAATGTAATCAAGAAAAACAATTAATAAAAGATAAACACCACCATGTGCAGACCGACCACGATGAATGAGTGAAGGGGGACTAAGCATCCATATAGTGGGCAAGGAATTAGGGGTTGAAGGTGGGAAAAGGAGCTAAGTGTTGAGTCGAGGGGCTTAAGCCTGGGAATAATATTTTAATATTATTCCAAAAAGTCATGTGCATTTGTGTTTTATCCTAAGTGTTGGCAAGGGAGGACGTACCAAGGTGAGCCGTGATAAAGGCTCCCCCTCCTCCATTCGACTCACGGACTGCCAGAAGGTGAACGGGTCTGACTCCTGCAGAGAAACCCTCGTACATCCTCTGAACCGAAAAGGTGTGTATCTGTGTTTGTTCATGGATAGCCGGTACATCCCCTGTCTGAACAGTTCGAACCTGCGTTGACCCTTGTGTGGATTGTTTGTCACGCATCCCCGACAACCAGAGCATGAGTCTATCCTGGGTTGGCGGATGGGAAATAGGGGGGAACCTTCCATTCTGCACCGGGGGGGGAGAGTCTGTGTAATTCCGGGTGGGAAATTGCTTCTCAAGCGATTCCGAAAATCAACATCGTGAGACCTGGCCGCCATTGCTAAGCTTGTTTGAGAAGTCTGAGTCTTTATTCTCAGTTGACTGTGGTGGTCATGCAGAGATGGATTGCGCATGAATTGGTGTCTAGTGTAGGTGGTAATTGAGCCTGTGTGTGACCTCTCTCTAGGTGAGGGAGGTGGTTGTGTTGGAAGAGGTTTCTTCCAAAGAATGTCCAGCACTAGCTTCAGGCTCTGAGACTTCCTAATCCGGCATGTTGCCGAGACCCAGAGAGGGAGGTTAGCACCGATGGACTGTGCTTGTGAAGGTGTATACTCCCGAGCGGAACAGGCATGTGGGGAATGAGAGTCTGGTAGTAGTGGGCGTAAGATGGCATCCTGGGAAGAATCCTTCCAGATTCGAAGTGTTGTTTTCCCTGTAACCTCAGCTTAGCTAGGATTCCTTGCCTTGGGGTGGAGCTTAGTTCTAGCTTGGGGGTGACCCACTGCTGAGCTGATGAGCAGTGTGGTCTAAGGCTGGGAGGTTCGTCGAAGGCCTGCACTTGGTTGGTGGAATCTACCACTGTTTTACAGATAAGTACCAGATGATGCTTTAAATATGTTTGTATCTCTGTGTATTATAATGATCATGCATTCTGCTGTGCATTTGGATTAATGTATTTGCCATGGATTATTTATGTTAAAAATGATTCTTATGCTTACTCTGAGCTGAAATGTATTTCTTTGCTTAAATGCATGTGATTAATTATGAATGAGAATGTATTATTCCGCGTAGTAACACCTACATGGTAGCCAAGGTGCACTACAGTTATTCTAGGTTATCTACCAAGTAGTGTTATAGTAACCCTGGCCAAAAGAGTGAAAGGGGTGTTACAATAACCATATTCTCACAATGTGGTGAACATAACTATGGTTGACCTTGGTTGACGATGCACATATGACATTTATGTTCATCACATAGCTACGTTTTACTTAAATGTCATGTTATCGCAATGCGGTGAACATAGCTCCATTGTTGAAATATCCCCATCGTCATCAATATTTGACAAACAATATTGTATCGTCACAATGTTATGTACATGGTTTATTGTGATTGACCATGGTTGAAAATGGTTAACCCTTTTAGAAAGTTGTTTTCCATAGATGTCCATGGCTAGCCATAACCATATTGTTGCAATGTGACAAACATAACCATATTGTTGCAATGTGACGAACATAATATCATCGTCACAATCTGTTGAACATAACCATATTGTCACAATGTGATGAGCATAGCCTCCTCATCACAATGTTATGAACATATTGTCGTCGTCACAATGTGATGCAAATATTTTGTCGTCATAATGCGACAAACAATGTCTTTTCATCACAATGTGATGACCATAGCCATGTTGTAAATACATAAATATTAATGTATTTACTACTTTAATATTAATATTTACTATTTTAATAATGTTTTACTAAATACATTAAGTTTAATGTATTACTACTTTATTATTATTAATGTTGTCTTTATTAGTGTGATATACTTTTGCAATATATACATTAATAATGTATTAATTAATTAATATATTTAATAATGTATTAATTAATTTATTTATTAATATATTACATAATGTGTTAATGTATTTATTTATTAACATACTAATTATGTGTTAATGTGACAAACATAACCATATTGTCACAATGTGATGAGAATAACTATGGTTGACCTTAGTTGATGATGAAAATACGACATTTATGTTCATCACATACCAACTTTTTACTTAAACGTTAATAATGTGTTAATTTATTTATTTCTTAATATATTACATTAATGTAAAAAGTGGTTGATATACACAGAATTAATGTATTAATGTATTTAATACATTAATGTATTTAATATATTAATATGTTTAATACATTAATATATTTAATGTATTAATACATTAATGTATTAACTATTAATAATGTTTAATGTATTAATAATTCTTTAATACATTAATGTATTTAAATACATTGATGTATTTAAATAAATTAATATATTTTAATTATTTTAATACATTAATGTATTCAATACATTAATTTATTAAATGTAATAAATACATTAATGTAAAAGAAGGTTGATATACGTCGAATTAATGTATTAATGTATTTAATACATTAATGTATTAATGTATTTAATACATTAATGTATTAATGTATTTAATACATTAATGTATTTAATGTATTAATGTATTAAATATTTTAATGTATTTAATACATTAATGTATTAAATATATTAATGTATTTAATATATTAATAATGCTTTACTAAATGTATTAATGTTTTAAAATAATACATTAATATTATATTTATAATGCTTTACTTAATGTATTAGTGTATTAATACATTATTAATAGATTAATGTATTAATTATTAATAATGCTTTAATGTATTAATGTATTAATGTATTAATAATTTTTTAATATATTTATATATTAATGTATTTAATACATTAATGTATTAATATATTAATGTATTTAATACATTAATGTATTTATACATTAATGTATTAATGTTATTTACATAAAAGTGGTTATTGCTAGTTATATATATATATATATATATATATATATATATAATTGTAGTTTTACTGTTTTAAGTTTTAACTATTTTGTGGGGATCTTTTTTGTTTAATTTTATTGAAAATTGGTTAGAAATTATTGGATTTGTATATTAAAATGATTAATTTTGTAGAATTTGAATGCCTTCAGGATAAATTATATGCTAAATTTATTTCTGCATTAAAAAAATACAATTTAAATAACAGAAAATTGTAATTTACTACAAATTTCTTTCACCAAATTTCAATAAAAAATATATATATATATAACATTTAAATAAATATATATATAATTCTGAGAATAAATACATGTTATGCAGTACTGCATACCGTTAAAGTAATTGTACCAGTCCGTGAATGTCCGTGGCGCTGAAGGCAACATAGTCAACCTTATGGGAAAAAACAAGTTTTATTGAAAAAATACAACAGTAACGCAATCAGTTCTTTTTAAAACTAAATTTAATAGTTGAGTTTCAGTGAAAAATATGTGCTTTTGCATTTAGTTACGTCTTGAAGTCTGTTCTTTTCCAATAATTTTGGGACATTAAATTCTATGTAAGAGACGTCAATCACGGAAATAAATAGTGTTACCATAGACATTTTGGGAACTTAGATTCCATGTAAAAAAGACGTTAGCCACGGACAGAAATAGTCATATACAGATTTGATCACAGAGCTACCTAAAGAAAGGAAAATTTGAGGGTATTTTTAAATCTGTTTTATCGATTATATGATTGTTAAATTATTGCTTTGTTCCAGAATTTTGAGAAGTTATATATAATTTATTGGCTGGTTGTTATGGGAGGTTAAATATTTTTGAACACTAAATTTAATCATGTAGCAATCAATGTACTTCGGTCGCCATTGCTGGGTTTGAATATTTGATATAAAAAAATATAACAATTATATTTTATTTCAAGTTGAAACTTGAAAGATTTATGATCTTATTTTGATGCCAGTCCCCACTGGTTTTTTTTATTTTTTATTTTGATGCTAGACCCACATGCTGCATGTGAAAAGTGCAAGTCTTCACTTTAGGCCTGGTGGCAAATCTTTTTTCATATATTTTTGAAGCTTGTCCCTTGAATTTGCGACAACGGGATTTTTTAAACGTACCAAATACACTTTGATCCACAAAAAAGATGGCACAATCTAGCCCCTCTTAAAAAGGCATAACCATTGGAGTTGAGCAATAAAGTTGTTGCAATTTGATGGCAAAGCTTTCATAGAGGTTTTTCTCTTTGTGCGTCCTTTCCATCTTTCGTTGGAAAGATGGTACACCCACTTAATGCCTTTTAAGATTTTGTGGATTCCTTTCTCAATCATAACAGCTCTTGGAGAGAATCCTCACTTTCATAGCTCTTGCAGAAAATCCCCTCGTCTACAACATGGATTCATTGAGGGCAAGTGAAGACACTTGAAATAAATTCAAGAACAATCTAAGAGAGCCATCCTACGGGCAAGTGAAGACACTTAAAATAACTTCAACAATAATCTAAGAGCACCATCATATCTATTTGAACTTGCATTTTACAAGTTTATTCTCTCTGTCTCTTTGTTCAAAGAGAAATGAATAAACTTTTTGTCAACATGATAACGTAAAATTAGTTTGAAGTAAGCTTGTTTTCCTGGCATGTTCAAAGTACTTTTTAGAAATTTGTTAAAGGTTTGGATTGTTAGTTATAACTGTAACCTCAACAGTATGTGACTGTACATTGTCAATTGTTCTGCTAGTTGTACCAGTCATTAGGATCTGTTCCTTTGTTTTTTTATTAAGTTTCTTATTTTTTATTTATAGCTCTAGACTATCAGCTAATACGATTGTGTGCTCTGCATATTCTCGTTCCTTGTTTTGTCTACTCAGTTTCTTGTTTTCCTGCACAATTTCTTGTTTTGTCATGGTATCAAAGCGCGGGAGGTAAGAATCTTGAGTTTGGAGAGCATTCCACAGTCCGCTAAAGGAGCGCTAGAGACATCACAGCACGAGGAGGTAGATTTGCAGAAGAAGATTCAAGATGAAGATCTTTAAAAATTTGTGGAATCCTTCTTTAAGAAGAAGATGCAGAAGTAGCAAAGGAGAAGCTACAACAACCATTAGATCAACCATGGGAACAGATCTGGGCCATTAAGTCAAGCTCAGAAAGGACGACGAGCGCGTAGAAGAGGCGAACAGTTTTCAGCCGTTAGATCTGGGTGAGAGAAAGAGTAGTCGTCAGATCAAGAAAAGGCACGCGGGGCTTAACTGTCGAAGTCCTTCGAACTTTGCGTATTCGGTGTATTTTGTGCAAAGTTTGCAGACGAGTCTAAATATCTCAAAGCCCCGAAGTCCCGAAGTTCATATGGATCGTCCATCAACGAGGACACGTGGCGCCATATCTCTCACTTTGGAGGCTTAGCACTCCAGAGGGTTTACATAGTGAAGAAGTTGTCGGAGGCAAAGAATATTTGGACCGTTGGATCCAAGAAACACATGTCAAATGGTCCCACACTTCACAAGTTCGCTAATTCAACACTCTGGAGGATAGATGGAGTTGTGCATTGAAAAGGACCGAAGCCCCGAAGTCTCAAAAAGGATTGAGACCATCGATTTGAGTGGAAGTGTGGCACTAGATCCGAAGGTCCGGAGCACTAACACTATGGAAGAACTAAAATGCACTGAGTCACGAACTCCTGAAGCACTAAAGAGCCGAAGTAAATCTCATTCCTTGATCTCGTTGGACACATGGACGAAGGATATGCCACTTCGTTAGTTCAGGGTTCGGGGAGAACACAGTGAAATGTTGTGTGGACTCCCGAAGGTTGAAGTAAATCTCAGTTGTCCAATCAAGAGGAAACATGGAGGTTGATCTCACACTTCGGAGATTCAACACTCCAGAGGATAACGCGAGTCAGAAGACGGAAACTCCCAAAGGTCGGAGTTCCGGAGAAGATCTTGGTCGTTGGTTTGTTGAGGTTTGAGAACCGTTGATCTTTGAAAGCTAGAAGTCCCGAAGTAATTTCGAGTCGTAGATCTCGACAGGTAATTGAGACCGTCGATCCCTTCGCCTTGTTTGTAGGTTTGCGAGTTCGAAGGAATTGAGAGGTAAGGAAGGAATATCACCTAGAGCCTGAAGCCCAGAGTCCCGAAGTAATTGTGGACCGTTGATCTCAAATCAACAAGGACCATTGATCTATTCGTCTATTTTCTCGTTCGTCGATTCAGAGGAAGCAAGATCTCAACGGATTGAGATGCCTGGAGCCCCGAAGCCCAAGAGAACCTGGTTCTTAGACCTTGGTCATATGAGGGGTTAACATGATTTTCTTTTTGTTAAAAGAAAGCCTTGGAGCACTTGTTTTTTCACCATTTAAAGTGTTATAGTAGATAAAGAATGTAGTTCAGAGCTCTAACTATGATTGATCATGTGCTCGGATAACCAGATCCAGCAAGATTGATACCAGGAGAAAAGAAATTTTATATAGCTCAAGCTCAAAACTTCGTTGGTGTGCTTTATGCGCAGGAAATAAGAAGAGGACCTGGGTTTTTTTCGCGCGGGAAATAGGTAAAGCACGAAAATCACTGTCATTTTTTTTACTGTTCTATTCTATTTTTTTAAGGAATGGCCACCTCTAACAATTTAGGACCAACATAAGGGTCAATACTTCTTGGGAATAATTATGAGTTTTTGTCTCTTAGAATGAGATCCTTCTTACAAGCGCAGGAGTGTTGGGATCCAGTGGATCATGGCTATGTGAAACCATATCCCGCAGTTCTCATTGCCATGACCGATCAACAACGAAATTTGCAAGCAAAATGGAGGAAAAGAGAGAACAAATCCAAGTTCTGGATTCAAAACTCTGTGGATGACTCATTTTTCTCCAAAATCACAAGAGTTGTTACTTCAAAACAATCCTAGGACATCCTACAAT
This sequence comes from Picea sitchensis, assembly GCA_010110895.2. Lineage (NCBI taxonomy): Eukaryota > Viridiplantae > Streptophyta > Pinopsida > Pinales > Pinaceae > Picea > Picea sitchensis. The sequence continues at coordinate 523,664 of SNQJ01S0000734.1, read as the reverse complement.
CAACTTACCAATGAAATGACAGGGTAAAAACAGTCAAGTTGCAAACCTTGAGGAATCATTTTGAGACTTTGAAAATGACAGAGTCTGAAAACGTGGACCAATTTATGACCAAAGTCATGGGAATTGTAAACCAGATCAGATTGACCGGTGAAGACATCCCTGATCAAAGGATCATTGAGAAAGTCCTCAGAATTCTTCCAAATAAATTTGAGATGGTTGTTATAGCCATCCTTGAATCCAAGGATATGTCCAATTTTTCCACATATGAACTAATGGGTTCTCTATTGACACATGAGAATCGACTACATCTAGAAGATGAGTAAATATCGAACGCCTTCAAAACTCAATTCTCCTTCAGCAGAGAGAGAGGCAGAAGAAGAGGAAGAGGGAGAAGTCCAAGCAATCAACACTCAGGTGAAGGTGTAAAAACCCCATAGTTACGACAATAAGCGAAGCAGAAAGTGCGATTTATTTATTTTTTTAAACAGGATGACAACAGCGATTACAGCTAGACAACATACCTGACGACGAGCACCATGCCCGCCGAATAGGAAACAGGAAACTATGACTCTACGCACTGGCACAAGAGAAACTGGGTGAAACATGCATAAAACAACAAGGAGAAATGACTATCTGCCCGACGCAATCATGACCACGCCTACAAGCTAAGGAAAACATCCCCCTCCTGACACAACGACCTTGACGACCAATGACTAGAATCTCAAGGCGTGCGAACCAAACACATGAAGGTGTTACAACTCAAGTGCTAACAATAACTTACAACGATCAACAACACTCACACAGGAAGCACATACTCAGGCCAAGTTATTATTCACCTCTAATCATTAGGGTGCGCAATGACCCCCCCCCCCTCACCAAGAATCATGCCATCGTCAGGCGATAGGCGTGACAATAACCAAGGCACAACATGACGCATCTAGACCAAAACCCAGAAGGATTCAACGTGCTAGGAGACCCAACCGACTGTCAACATACAAGAAGACTATGCCCCATGCACCCAATCGGTCAATTCCACACGACGTAAGGGAAAAAAACTACCACAATAATCGAAAATCAAATTAAATCCTTGGTGCAACCATTCTTTTTCCAAGTGCCTCAATTAAATGACGTGATTAACCATCGATGAAGTAATCTCTCGAGAATCCAGTTATTGAATTCTATGCAAACTTCTTCCCTCAACTAGGTAAAAATAAACTGACCCTTAACTTAAAACAGGACATCCTATCCAAGGCGCTACCCTTAGGACTTGAATCCATCTACAACACTTTGTTTACCCAAATGGAACCACCTTTAAAGGGAAACAAAATTTCAATCAACACAACCCTTGAAATGCAAACATACACGTAAATAAAACAACCCCTAATAAAGGTAACCAAGACCTTCAACACCACGTGAAGGACATATACATGTTGTAATAGTTAGCTAAATTTGTAAACTCCTACAATCCAGAAAGGAAAATTGATATTTAAATTAGTGTAATCTGCAACCCTTCTGTAATTAATTATATATGTAAAAAGTAGGTTGTGGAAAGTAGTTTTTTTGTGTGTGTTTCTACTAAGAGGGAAATTCTAAAAACAATAGGTAAATCATTTAATGTTTTTGTCTTAAACCTTCACCTCCAATTCTCAGTACGTCTAAATTGTTTCAAAAAAATTCTACCAAAGATCCAGACTTGAACATTATGGGACTTGGAAACCCCAATGCACCATGTGTTATGTTGATGAGATACATCCAGGCATTTTTAAGTTGAGGTGAAGGTACAACCAGCTAAAGGTTAACGCAGGTTTAAAAAGGGGTGGGGTCGTTGTAGCATTATCAATCTTGTCGAGGTGTAAAAAGCAAAGAGGATAAGAAGGTGTTTTACTGGGGGAAGGAGCCAAATCGTTTACTAACAACCATCGATGAATTAGCAATCGTACAGGGGCAGTCAATTAAATGTTGGGTAAATGCTACTGCCATCTATTAAGCATGATAGTTGGTGTGTATATAATACTCTGATGTAAATTAAATACCCAAGAAATACAATTGTCATAAAGCAACTCAATACCATATGTCTATTCCATTCTATGAAGACGCAGGCATCATTCCAGGCTGTCTAATAAACGTCGATTGTCAAAATGCAAGATGTTAAGGCACAAACATCCAATTCTAAAACAAAGACGCAGGCATTCATTTCAGTTATATTAAAACGCAGCCACTCAGATCCACAGAAATGTAGGCTTAAATAATATCCATGTCACCTACGATTCTAATGCTATCAATCATAGCCATTGCTAAAATAAATTCATTGTCTAATTAATGTTAAAACATAGGTGAACAATTATGATTTCGCTAGCATATTGAAAGATATAACAAAGACCCTGCCTATTATTTGAGCATGTATTAAAGAAAATCAACCCATATTTAGGAACATATTGTTGTGCACATCTTAAAGTCGTGACCAGAACACTACAATCGTTGGGCATAAACTACACCCTTCAATTCGCGTTGCATGTCCTTTAACCAGAGACATCATGAAACTAAAATAAGAAGCAGCAGTATAAGGAAAATCGCAATACCATTAACTTAGCAAGGAAAAACAATGACCCTAACAGTCACTCGATAAAGGTGAAATGGGAGACGCACAGTAAGCAAAGTCAAGCCATTTGCTAAACGAAAATCGCAGTCAAGGGGGTGATTTCCCAATCAAATTAAGTGAGGTCTGAAGGGAAAACGATGACTGCAAGTAGATATGATTAATCATTATCGACACCGATTAAAATAGCAGTAAAAATTTGATCTCAATATATAATGAAATCAGGCAAGTTCTCAGCCAAGAAATAGGTAAAATAAAAAAAAACAATGTCTGAAGGTTCGATCGCAGTCTCCAATAGGAAAGGAAAATTTAAAAAAAAAAGGATGTTGTACAATCAATTACTGCCAACAAATGATTCCAATTCACGGTCACGACTAGTTTTTTTTTTTTTTTTTAAACACCTTCATCCAAGTGGATAATGCTAAGGTTTCTCCATTCAAGAGCTGGGAACTGTCAAGGAAATCACAGAGGATAAAATATAAACAATACACAAAGGTATTCAATCGCAAGAAGGCGCAATACAATCGATCAACCAAGAACAATCAACAAGGGTAGACAGTTGGGCAAGCATCCTTCGCTCATCATCCACGCACAAAAAAGCAGGGCATTATAATCTATAGGTCATTGTGCACTGAAGTGATGACCGTCGATTCGGCTCCTGGCCGACTTCTCAGGCATGGAATGACGAACTAGGGATGAGGACGAACACCGGGAATAAAATATTCATAAAAATCAATTTAAAACCAACAGGATAGTCACAACATCAAGGATCGAATGCCAAGGGAAACAAGTCAAGAAATGAGCTAAGGCTATGGAGAAAAATTAAGTTCTCTGCTGAAATGTTAAGTCCAACATATTCTTTACCCAATTAAAAATACAGAAATGAAAGTGTAGGGTATAATAATAATCTACCATACATAATAAAAGTAAGTGTACCGTAGCCCAAGTCGTCCTCTCTGAGTCGTTGTCCCGCGCGCTTTGTACAACTCCCGCTTGTCGATCGATGATACTTCACCGGTACCTCCCAGCCAAAGCTAGGGGTACTCCTCTTCCTCCTTAGCCCCCCGAGCC
>SNQJ01S0000734.1:464603-484168 GCA_010110895.2 Picea sitchensis | reverse complement strand
TCACAGATGTGAGTGAAAGATTGGCCCAGATGATTCAATTTATATCATAACATTGTTTCTGTGCAGGTTGCTATCAGATGTTTGTTATGAAGACTTTATGACAGTAGATGTATACTATTGTGGTGGATATGTTCCATTGTTCGTAACTATACGTTGCTGATCAAGTACTTGTGTGTTACTTGGTGTGGTAGTGTACCACTGGATTGTAGTAATGTTATACTATGGATAGACACAATTGTGTTCTATTTTTGTTCTAATTGTATTGAAGACTATCAACAGTTTATTGGAGACAATCATCAGCCAGATGAATGATGAACATAGATTTTCCAGATGGAAAATGGTTCAGCGCATTTACTCTTCTAGACTAGAAGAATGGCTCTTGTATCACTTTGTGGAGTGAGAATCATGTCTGATTACTTAGATAGAGTATGGTTTTGAGAGATGATGCAGTTTGTGACACTAATGATGATGATGGTGCTCATGATCTAGTCATGATATAGTCTATACAACTATGTTGATGCTACTGGGTGAATGGTATGTTTTCATGCTCAAGAGCATTACTTGTAAATACCTCCCTAGATAGGAGGGAGTGTTGATATTATGGTAGCTGCGGGAGGTATTTACCTCCACATGTGAACCTGGAAAGAATAGAAGACTCCGAGAAGCAAGAGAAACCCTAATGAGTTGGCTAATAACCCTATAAGACTTGTCGACTCAAGAAGATAATATGTATTAGGTTATTAGCCTCCAAGAGAAGAACTCGGCCAGAAGAATTAATATATACTGAACAGAAAGGTACCCAGAAGGAGAATTTGGCCCCAATAAGTCTTCCAGAACCACTGTAAATACAGGGTGCCAGTCTCTCATTTGACACATCTCAGCAGTTGCAGAAAGCCAGTTCTGCGCAGTGCAGTTGCAGTCTTGTGCACAGGTTTGGAGGAGAGCTGCTGGTGCAGCTGGTGCAACTATCAGTTATGTTTTGGCATGGAGTATCTCTTGGCTAGGGTTTGGAACATTTGATCATCCTTTGTTGATGCGCTATCCTTGGGGAAATGTGCGATACCCTTTGTATGGCTATCTAGCCTAGGGTTTGCTTCCATAATGATTCTCTGTCAAGGTTAAGGTGCTCGGAGGGTGGCTTCGGCCTATGGTTGGTTTACAAGTGTATTTTCAATGGTAAAATGAGCACACATCCTTCATATTCTAACACCACGTGCTTGGTACGAAAAATTGATGGATTTCTGATGAGTTTGGGCTTCAAAAAAAGTGCAGCCTATCCAAACTTATATTATCACATTGATGGCATTGAGTGTCTGATTTTGGTCTTATATGTGGATGATCTTTTCATCACTGGTTCAGAGAGACTCATTGTTGAATGCAATTAAGCATTAACTGCCAAATTTGAAATGAAGGATTTAGGACTAATGCATTATTTCTTGGGACTAGAAGTATGGAAAAGATCAGATGAGATTTTTCCAAGTCAAGGAAAATATACTATGGAGATACTGAAAAGGTTAAAAATGACAGATTGTAAATACATGCCTACTCCATTGGTAATGGATTTAAAGAATATGAGTGACACTGATCCAGGAGATGTACATCCACATTTATATCGACAACTTATTGGATCTTTGATTTATCTGGTTAACACCATACCAGACATTTTCTATGCAGTGAGTCTGCTTAGCCAGTTTATGAGTCAACCAAAACATACACTCTGGATAGTTGCAAAACACGTATTGAGATACTTACAAGTTATAATTGGTTATGCCTGAGATATGCAACCAATGTGAACTTAATCTTGGAAGGATATGTCAATGCAGATTGGGCAGGAAGTGCAGTAGACAGAAAGAGCACCTCAGATTGCTGCTTCACCTTAGGATCAACCATGGTTTCCTGGGGTAGTAGAAAACAAATCTCTGTAGATTTAAGTACAACAAAGGTAGAGTACATTGCAATAAGTGTCACAGTTTGTGAAGCACTATGGATTCACAAACTTTTGACTGACTTGTTCGATCATGAGATGGATCGAATGGAGAACGTTTTCCTATATATATATATATATATATAATTTACTTATTTGTATTTATAATATATATTTTATACTAATTTAAAATGTGTTTTTTTTTTTTATATATATTTACATAAATTTGGAGTTTTAAATTTTATTGAGTTTTAAATTTTATAACCATTTCCTTACTCAATGTTAGAGAATTCCAAGCTGAAGCAAAGAACCATAACACAAACTATATTCATTTTGGTTGTATCCGAGTAGGCATCAATGCCTTAGTACATAAGGGAATAGATGCATATGCCCTTTTCACCGTCCAAGACATGACTCACAACAAATTTACCAACTCTCTCATTGGTGGAATTGTTGCGCCCTTATCAAATAGACCTGTATACTTTGACTATTATCCAAATTTATCAGTCTATACTTTTGATGAAAACCTTGAGGATATTCTTAAACTCCAAAATCACACTACTGGCTTTGACATGCGTAATACTCGCACTAATATTTCTATCCACTCTAGTGGTTGCTTTCGACATACCAACACTTTATACCCTACTATGTTACATACAACCAGCCAAAATTATCAATCCAATACACTCATCCTTACTAACCCTGTCAACCAAAAAATGGAACATCAACTCATCAAATGGGAAAACCTCTCTTTTCCCTCTCACTGGGTTATAAACATTCCCCGAAACCCCATCCAACATACCATCACCTCTGCACACATACAATAATCACCTTCTTCTGCTGTAATCTCTTTCCCTCCTTCAAAACAGAGCTTGCATACTAAGCATGGTGGACTTTCTACACCTTCTCCACCATGTACGACTTTGTGCTTACATCCCTCTCTTCAACCTCTAGCTTCCTCATTGGGACGAGTCCCCCACTCTATCCAATGCTTATATTGTCACAAATTTGTAACTCTTTCAAGCCTATCCACAACCACAGAAGACAACCAAATCTAATTTGAACACCAATTCCATAATCTAAGAACAAACTTTCCTCCTCCCATCTCTACGACAAAATATCCTTGTCCACACCCTCAATGTTCAGAAATTCCTTTCCCCCATGACAATCACATATTAATGATAACCTCTCCTTCTCCCAACCTATACATTTCCCTTTTCCATTCTATTCCAGAGGATTTAAAAAGACCAACAATACCATAAATAAGAAAATTCCTTACCCTAATGAGAGGGTGCAAGAAAAAGCATGTAAAAGAAGATTGGATAAAACTCATGCTAATTTGGGATATCTTTACTCATCCTAGTGCTGAGAAATTCTCAAAATCTACACCAGACAAAGAAAAAATATATTTTCAATAGCATGGAAAAATTATATGAAAGAAAAGGATGTTTGGATTTCCTTTTACGAGTGGAAAGCACAACAAGAATTTCGTGCCACATTCTGCAGAAACCAGTCAGCAAGAAAAATACTTTCCCCTTTTCTCATACGACCTATCCTCACCCCACTTGTTTCTTGCCCTATCCAAACTATATCCATATATGATCTCGGAAAATACATTAGAAATCTAAAAAAAAACATTAAAAAAGACACAATAAAAGAAGATAAGCAACAAATCTTGTCCATTGAACACCAAAAATTCCATGTCCTTCTGGATATCATGATCAAGGGAAAAAGGTTTTGACTCAAAACCTTACTAGATATTGGTTTTGATCTAAATATTCTAAACAAAGAAATCATTCCTGACCAATTTTGGCATAAGACCCAACAAAGTGCTATCAGTTTGGGAAACCAACCTACTCAACCACTCTATGAAATACCTGAAGAAACTTTATGTTTCCAACGTTATTGTCTATCCTTAAAATTCCCGTTAACAAAAATCCTAGTTGCCTGCATTCTTGGCACTCCCTTCTTTGTTGTTGTTGAGCCACATGGTTCCACCAGACTACCCAATATATCTCCTGGTTATTTCATCAGCATTCCCTCCCCAATCAAAACTTCAAAGATCTCTATCCAACTCCCTTTTGTGTCTATACCCAGGATATCATCTCATATCCACACAGTCCAGAAAAAAGTACTAAAAATAGAATAATTGAAGGGAAAAAGGACTGAGCTAAGAATTAAAGATCAAATTTCCTAGAGCCATATACAACAACAGATTTTAGAACTCCAAAAAGAATTTGAAGCAAAGGTATGCTCAGAAAATACCATTGCATTTTGGCACCATAAAAAGAATGAAGTAGAACTTCCTTACAAAGATTCATATGAAGGAACATCGTGCAAAAGAAGAGCTATCCCTATGAATGCAGAATACCAAAAGATTTGCTCCGATGAGATACACGGTCTACTCCACAAATGGCTTATCAGAGAATCTATTAGTCCATGAAATTGTTACGGATTCTATGTAAATAAACATTCTGAACAAGTAAGAGGAATCCCTAGATTTGTCATCAACTACAAACCTTTGAATATGGTATTGGCTGATGACACATACCCTATCCCTAACAAGTCCAGTTTGGTGACCAGAATTGTTGGAGCAAAGATCTTCTCTAAGTTTGATCTAAAATCAGGTTTTGGCAAGTGGCCATAAAAGAAGATGATAAGTTCAAAACTGCCTTCAGTGTTCCCGCAAGACACTATGAATGGAATGTCATGCCCTTTGGATTGAAAAATACCCCTTCCAAATTTTAGAGAGTCATGGATGATGCCCTAAAACAATACTTTGATTGGTTGATTGTTTATATTGATGACATCCTAGTATTTTCTTCCTCTGTTGAACAACACTTCAAACATCTCAGAAAGTTCTTGCAGATTATCCAAAAGGCTGGATTAGTATTTTCAAAAAAGAAACTAGAACTATTCAAAACATAGATAAAGTATCTTGGGCACATCATAAATAATGGTGAATTGGTCCTCTAGAACCATGCTGTTGAATTTGCAGATAAATTCCCAGACAAAATTATGGACAAATTACAAATCCAAAGATTCTTGGGAAGTCTCAATTATATAAGACATTTTTATAAAGACTGTGCACAAGATAGAAAGTTGTTGAATGATAGGTTGAATAAAGAAGCAAATCCTTGGATAGACGCACATACCCAAACAATCAAGAAAATCAAGGCAAAAGAAAAAACATTACCACTTCTTCATATATCTGACGATGATCTTTACAAAATTGTTGAAACAGATGCTAGCAATCTTGGATGGGGAGATGTACTTAAACAAATCAAAATTCAAAATGGCATACAAACAGAAGAAATAGTTCAGTTTGCCTCTGGACTCTGGAAACCTAGTGAGAAAAACTATTTTGCATTAGACAAAGAAATAAAATTTGCCTTGAATGCAATACACAAGTTTGAAAATTTTCTTATCAATAATTTTTTTTTGTTAAGAACAGATGTTGCAGCTATGAAAAGAGTTTTGAACAAAGAAGTTAAAAAGGCAAGTGATGCCAAGTTTTCTTGATGGCAGGCTTTATTCAGTAATTTTTATTTTGATATAGAACATATCAAAGGTACATCTTATAGTATTCCAGATTTCCTAAGTCGAGAACATTTGCAATCTCATGCAATGCTCATCTCTGTTCATTGGCAAAATGGCTCAAAAGTCTTAACGTCTATCCCTGTTCTCCTCAGTTGGGAACAATACAAAGAATAATCGAGGCCACATTGGGAATTAAGAATCACTCAGATCATAAATTCAACAAGTTTACATTGCCCACAAAGAATGGTCCCGGAGGTTCGAGAAAGACCAACATCAAATGTTCTACTCCCCATCATCACCAAAGAAGCTCAAAAGGCATATGAAGCTCAAGATGCTTTAAGTAGTACCTTCCATGATATTGATCTTATTTGGGAAATCCACAACCACAGAGGACCACATCAACAATACTATTGTTTGCACAGACCAAGGTTGTTACTATAGTGGCCTGAAAGAAATCCTAGCATCTATTTTCCTGACAGTGATTATGATTATTCTCGCTACAAAAACTTATGGTGGGATTTCTTACAAAAAGAAAATGACGTAACCCTGTTCAAGTTTGGAAATGTAAATACTGCCACATCAGGAAGACCTCCAACTTGGCTAGCCGAATGACGAGAAGCATTCAGAGTTAACAAAAGTGCAGTTGATCTAGAACTGATATCTTCCATGAGTACTCTCCCACTTCACAGAGTACAAAACCTCTACCAATATGGACCTAATGATGGATAAATCTTATGTAATTTTATTTTAAATCACCACCAATGGGTCAATAAAACCAGAACTTCCATCCAAATGATGAATGGACAACCAGTCATAGTACACAAATGCTATACGAAGATGTGGGACACATTGAGATATGAAGAAAAATTTCATACTTGAATTGAAAATGACTAATAAGTCTATCATGTCTTACTGATCGACAGTGGTGTCAGTTGATTTACGTGGGTTCACGTTACAAACTCCACTTTGTACAAACTCTTGTCATTTATCTGTCGCAAAGAATCTTGGAAACCCAGAGAACTTCTCTAGATTTTGGCGTGGTTTGACATGCATTTTCAAGGTACTTCCAAATACGTGGAGAGATGATTAGAATCTTGATCAGATGGCTCTTGCATGTTCTCTCTGCTAAGTATACAATAAATCTAGAAAGTAGATTTGATTCTTAGGAGAATAAGTCGAATGTATTTTCAAAAAATGATACCTTTCTCCAAAAAATTGTATATAAGGAGAAGGGAGGTTCATAGCAAAGGGTCTCAGATTTTAGTCAGTCTGAGTCTTCTAAGCTCCCTCTCTTTGATCTTTGATTCTTTCTTTTAAGTTGCTTTGATAAGCCTGCATGATTCTGGCTCGACCAGCACGAACCTATAGTTGCAGAATCATTTAGTTTCAGTCTATAAGTCTGTGTGGAATGTTTTTAGAGAGAGCAACATGTGCTCAAGTTCAAGTCTGTAAACCCATGCCATTTTGGATCATATAATACAAATAAGCTTCCGCATGTTTATCTCTGAAAATTGTCTATTCTCTTGTCTGTGTATTTTTCTATTTTTGTTTACCTACTAAAGGGATTGTCGGAAGTTCATTGGAGGTTGGTGCCCGAAAGTTCACTGAGAAGATTGCTGGAAGTTCACTTAGGTATTGAAGAGTGTCATGGTAAGTCCCGCTAGGAAGGTGGATGCTAAGGGCAGTAAGGCGTTGGGTTGTTCTAAGATTCAAGCTGTGATCTTCTTGGGTTCACCTAGGGGGTCGCCAGGTTCAAGCTGAGATCAGAGAAGAAAGCATCGGCAAAAGCAGACAAGCAAGCAAGAAAACCTTTCAAGATTCATTCTCCGTCGGAGGAAGCCTTTGTGTTTACAAAATCTACATTAATAACTATTTTAACAATGAAGTAATCTAAAGACTTAAAAAGATTATGTACTTGTCATAAAATTAAAAAATAAAAATATTATTTAATTATTTTAGCAATCTAAACCCTTAAAACAAAAATGTTATTTAATTATTTTAGCAATAAAATGCTCTAAAGACTTAAAACAATTATATAATTGTCATAAAGTTAAAAACCAAAAATGTTATTTAATTTGAGAATTATGTAATTATCATATAGTTAAAAAACAAAAATGTTATTTAATTAACAAATTAAGAAATAACAAGTATTTCTAAATTCCAATACCTAAAACTTTTAATTCAGTCCTTCACCATCAACACCTAACTTGGCTAATTAATATCCCTCCATACCAGAGAGGGTTGGTAAAAGTTTCAAAGATGAAACAATGCCAAATAGTTTATTAATTCGTATTGCTCTCATTGGTCGCAGTGGAGCTCACAATATTTCCAAGAGACTGACCGACTGTTGGTAACCGAATACTTGTTGGTCGGTTTAGGACTGTATAAATCTTGGGTCGAATATCCCTTTTTTTTTGGATCATGCCCTCGTAATTTTAAGATTAGATAAGGTCACTCACCCAAAGGCCTTTCCATTTAAGTTTAATTCCAGGTGGATTTCTAAGCCAAAGGTTGAGAATATTGTTTCTACCATCTGGATTGATTAGACTTACCTATTCGAATTAACTCACTGGATGGGTTGGAAAGTTGGCTCTGGGAATGGTGTTCAGGTTGGTATTGATCACTTTTTAGGGGCGGGTAAACTTTCTTTTTTATCCTCTCATCTGAGAGAGGAGCTGCATAGGAACTTTGTCTTTTTCCTATTCCAAGTGAGAGGACCCAACATGGTGGGAATAAACAATTCCTACTGAAAAACAAGTGTTGATCTTGGCCTTGTTGGAGACTTTGTGTTGTGTAGGGATTATTTTACGCAACAAAGATGACGAGCCTTGCTAGGTGGGTGGTGTTCCATTGGGCTGTATTTCAGCAAAAAATATTTATCTAGCCCTCGCAAAAACCGTTTGGCCCAATCCAGTGGAGGTCTGGCGCAGGTCACTTTGGAGATGTGATCTAAGTCCAAAAATCAAGCTCTTTCTTTGGTTATCCCTGGAGAATCGGATCCTTATCTGGTATAATATTTAGCGGAAGGGGAGGGTGGGGGCAAACATGTGTGTCTTATGCCTCGAGGAAGTTGAGTTTGTTAGTCATCTTTTTGTTTCTTGTCATTTTACTCGATAGGTTTGGACCCGTTTATCACCTGTACTAAATTTGTGGTCCTCATGGAAAGGAGATTGTCTCAGCTTGAGCTATGTGAGTTGGCTAAAAAATAATTCAAAATTTACTACCCTCCCGTCTATTGTTTGCTGGATCTTGTGGATAGAACAAAATCTGGTTACTTTTGAAGGGCACAGAGATTTAGTTTTTTCGGTGATAGCCAAGGTAAATGCATTGACGCCACTGGTGGTGGAAAAAAAACACAAGAAGAGATACATACAACCTCTCTGTATTTCTTTTGTTTGATGGGTTTATGGAGCATCCTCGCCTAGGACACATGGGTGTGGTGCAGGTGGAATAAACAAGATCAGTGCTCAAAGGGCGATTAAGTGGATCTTCAACTGCGGACATGGGACTATCACGAGAGCATATTTGATTGGTGCATGGGTGACTCTTTTTCTTGCGTAAAAGGCTCAATATAGAAGTAATACATGTTATAGGTGACTCAAAGATTATCCTAGATTGGTTAAAGTACATAGGCAAGCTGTAAGTTGCTTCTTTGACATGATGGATGTATGAAAGTGTTTTGTTGAACCCAACTTTCAAAGATATTTTCTTCACACAGGTCTATAGGGAACTTAACATGGAGGCTAATTCTCAATCTAAATTGGCTCTCAGTAGTCCAGAAGGGAAGCTTATACATCATACCTAGATCGAGGGCAGAGAGGGGCCATCAATCTCTATTAGTCTTTTTTAACCTTGCTTAGTTCTCCTATTTTCAATTAGTATCTCTTCGGTGATAGTGGATTTGTTATGGATTACAAGTTTGTTTTTGGTATCTGGACTATGGGAATGTTCTCATATGAAGAGGTGCTAGTCACTTTGTATTTTGATATTTTCAGAAAAAGTCGTTATTCGAAGTAGCAGGAAGTGGCCAGAGTGCATTTTATCTAGTGTTTCTGTAATGTGAACTTATTTATATTAATATATAAAGAGCAATTTTCATGTTGGAAAAAAGATTCGTTTCTTCTAGCTTGAAAATAGTATAATATTTACCTTCTAAAAATTATATGATGATAATGTTAATGGTTAATGTGAGATTAAAATGTCTATTAAATTTGATCTAAGATAAGAAATTACTTAAATTTTTTATAATGTTATTTCTATATTTAAATTGGTCAACTTTATTAACTACTAGTTAAATCGATCAAGTTTAAGTAATTGATTAATATTGCAGATTGAAACAAACACTTCAGTTTTTCTATCAAAAATTTTCAACTAAATCCTATCCACTAACAACAACCTCCAAGTATTTTAGTGCTAATGCAATTTTCAATAATATATGATTTTGGATTTTTTTTTATATGCAATTTTCATAGATATTTAGTTATTTATTTTTTGGTGTAATTCCATTTATTTTTTCCATTTATGAAAGATTTTTTTCATTTAATAACTGCGATCTATGCCCAATACTAGTGACTGCTCTATTGTAGATTTGATCTTTAGATTTTGAGTCGGTCTGTGGATGACATGGCCAACATTGATTAACTATTTGTACTATTGCGTAGGCTTACTCCGTTGTGTTTTGGGGCTGAGGTGTCTAATGGTGTAGGGTGCATAGTGTTGTAAGTGGTACAAATCAAGAACCTTTACCAACTTTTCGATATTCTATGCATGATATGGAGATGTTTTTCACATGATTCTCAAATCACTATCAAATTAGAAATGGATTCACTAGGTATCAAATAAATGGATTCACTAGGTATCAAGAACCTTTACCAGATATTCTATGCTTGATATGGAGATGTTTTTCACAAGATTCTCAAATCACTATCAAATCATAAATGGATTTCCTAGCTCTCCAATTAAGCATTTTGAATTCATGTGCTCCCTTATGAACCTTAATATTCCATGCAAATTATAAATGAGATTTTAACTTCATCAAAGTTGTAATATGAAACACTGGCAAGTGCGGAAGCTAGGGTAGAGATTTTTCATGCAACGTGGTATTAAATTATAAACTTGTTGGAAATAGTAATTACAAGTCGATGAGCTTTACGACTCCATCGATTTTTTAGTCAGTCAGTCTACAAATACAAATTCACAAGTTTACTCAAACTCAATTTTGTCAGTCAACAAGCAAGGGAGTTATTTAATGAAGCCAACCTTTAACTTTCTTAAGTCCAATTAAGTAGACAGAAGTCGGTGGAATTTATTTTTGTCTTTAATGTTGAGTCAATTTTACTTCTATAGGAAGTCTCAGTCTTATCTATATATGTCTGAGTCTGTAGGAAGTCAAAGGTAGACAAAGAACAAAGAGTTCAATTGATAGTTAGCAACAACATCAACTGAAGGTAGTTGAAGAAGTATGAGAGAACAAGATGTGTGTGTATGTGTTTTGTAAGTTGCATAAATAGTTCAAAAGTTGTTGGAGCTAAAGCTTGTCAAAGTTTTCATTCTGAATTAGCGTGCAATGCCAAGATTTATTTTAATATTAATTATTTTGTGTGTTGACAAATTCATGTGTTAAATATTAGAACAATGTGAATAATAGTTTCATTAAGTGTTTTATCACAACACACAGTTATTTTTGCAGTCTGTGCACTACGGGGTAAGTCCTGAGTGTTCAACGATGAAGTTTGTGGTGTGCAGTATTTTCAATTGCACTACGTAAAGTTGTCTGTGCAATGTAGATTTTAGATCTGGTATCAGAGTAGGTCGATCGTAGCAGGTTCTATTAGAACAAGTTTCAAGAGCAATGACTTTGTAGAGGAAAGATAACTCTAGAGGTAGAGGAAGAAGTTTTTTCAGAGGTGGATGGATTAACAGTCCTGGAAACATTGGTGGAAGAGGTCAAAACCCAAATACCAGTCAACCAAGTAGTCATAGAATTGATAAATCAAATATTTAGTGCCATTACTGTAAAAAGTATGGACATTATGCATATGAATGCAGGAAGAGACAGTATAATCAAAACAAGAAAGGACAAGATAAGTCAAACAATGAAAACAGTCCCTCTAGTCCTATGTTTATGGTGCACGTCGAAATGATGCCTATAGTCTCACCAATTGAATGTAATGTTTCCCAAGAAAGTCCCCGTGACATATGGTATCTAGATTCAGGATGTGCTAACTACATGACATGAAACATAGAATTGTTTTCTAGTTTGGATAAGTCAATCCTAACCAAAGTTACACTTGGAACATATATCCAAGTCACTATCTTAGGCAAAGCCAATATAAACATTTTAACTAAACAAGGAAAATAAAAGGCTATGTCTTATTTGTATTATGTTTCTGGTCTGATGTATAATTTGATGAGAACATGACAATTGTTACATAAAGGATACAAAATCTACATGGAAGATAATCACTGTGTGATTGTGGACATATATCCAAGCAATCATGTTATTGCAATAATTCAGATGACAAGCAACATAATGTTTCCATTGACATGGAATCCATCCAAGAAGAAAAATACAATGCTAGATGTTGGTAAAAAAAAATATGTGTAGTTAGACACTGCATTTACATCAGAAAGTCCACGTAGTTCCAATGAAGAAAATAGTGTGTGTAGTATCAAGAAATGAGAAAGTGGTGCAAAGATGTAGGAAAAATTCCAATCTGAAGTGTAGGATGATTCCTGGCTATCGCATTTCATATTTGGACACTTAAACTTTGGAGGTCTGAATATTCTACACACAAAGGATATGGTAAAATGTTTTCCATTAATAGAAAAACTAGAAAATATAGGTGAAGGATGCATCTTTGGAAAGCAACATAGATAATCATTTCCAGTTGGAAAGTAATTTAGAGCAAAAGATCCACTAGAAATAGTACATTCATACATTTTTGGACCAATGCAAACACCATCTATAGGAGGTAGTACACATTTTCTAACATTTATTGATGATTTCTCAAGAAATACATGGATTTATTTCTTAAAACATAAATTTAACGCATTAGGTTGTTTTCAACAGTTCAAATCACTTGTGGAGAATCATAGTGGTTATTATATAAAGTTTCTAAGAACTGACAGAGGAGGAGAATACATTTCAATATAATTTTAGAACTTTTGTAAAGTTCATGGCATCTACAAGCAATTTACTCCACGATATACACCACAACAGAATGGTGTTGTAGAAAGAAAGAATCAAACCATCATGGAAATGGCACATAGTATGTTGGAAACCAAACATTTGTCAAATGAGTATTGGGTTGAGGAAGTAACAACTGCAGTATACATCATGAACAAATGACCGACAAAGAGTGTGAAGAACAAAGTTCCCCAAGAATCCTGGACAAGACTGAAACATAATGTGGCACACTTAAAATTTATTGGTTGTGTCGCATGCACACGTGTTCTATATGAGATGAGAAAGAATATGGACAACAAAGGACAAAAATGTATCTTTGTTGGGTATTCTAAAGATACAAAAGCATACAAGATATATGACCCTCTCACAAGAAAGGTCATAATCAGTCGTGATGTTCAGTTCATGGAAAATGAAGCATGGGATGGAAGAATAACAAATACAATTAGAATTATTGAGCATGATGACACAAAAGAAGAGGTGATTAAGACACCGTGTACAAGTCAATGTGCATTCATTTCTACACCTAGAACTGTGACACAAAACACAACACAAACTAATCTAGTAATATCAATAGGTGTGTAGTCTACACCTAGAGTGCAACAAACTCCAACAAGAAGTCAAATTAGTTCTACATCTTGAGATCCAATGTTAGCAATTTTGTTAACAAGAAGGACAAGAAGTTTGCACGACATCTATAATGATGACACAACAAATTGATTTTCAGTTTTTTCTTTGTTTTCACAAATAGATGATCCATTAACCTTTGAAGAAGTTGTGAAAGATGATGTATGGGCAGAAGCCATGGATGAAGAAATTAGATGCAGAGAGAACAATTAGGCATGGAAGTTGGTAGATGTACTTGGAGACAAGGATGTGATAAGTGTGAAGTGGATTTATAAAACCAAGCAAGATGAAGATGGAAATGTGCAGAAGCACAAGGAAAGGCTAGTAGCAAGAGGTTTTATACAACAAACTAGAATTGATTCAATGAAACATGTGCTCCAATTACACACATGCACACAATCAGAAGTGTGTTAGCCATTGTCGCGCATAACAAGTGGCATGTTTACCAAATAAATGTAAAGCCAACATTTTTGAATGGACATTTAGAAGAAGAAGTGTATGTGGAAAAACCACAAGGCTATGAGGTTCTAGGACAAGAAGACAAAGTATATAGATTGAAGAAAGCACTGCATGGATTAAAGCAAGGTCCCATAGCTTGGTACAGTTGCATGGATTCTTATCTCACTCAGAATGTATTTTAGAGAAGTGAATGTGAGCCAACATTGTACATCAAATAAAATCAACAAGGTAACATGTTAATTGCTTGTTTATATGTAGATGATTTGATTTTTACAAGTGACTTTGGCATAGAAGAATTTAAGTCAGTTATGAAAGATGAACTTGAAATAACTGATTTGGGGTTTATGAGATATTTTCTAGGTATTGAAGTTCATCAGTCCAAAGTTGGTATATTTATTTCACAATCTAAGTATTCACGTAAAATTTTGAAAAGATTCAACATGATAAATTCAAAAGCATCCCCAACACCGATCATAACAGGATTGAAGTTAAGCAAGGAAGATAAAGGATCCAAGGCAGATCCCACACTGTTTAAAATATTGGTAAGAAGTCTTATGTATCTAACAACAAGAAGACCTAATACTATGTATGGAGTGAGCCTAATTTCAAGGTTCATGGAAAATTCAAAATTATCACATTGGAAGGAAGGAAAGAGAATTATGAGATATGTGAATGGAACAAAAGCTTTTGGCATTATGTACTCTACTTCAAAAGATTTCAAACTTATTAGATACATCGACAGTGATTGTGGAGGAAACATAGATGACAACAAACATACCTCTAGGTACACATTTTATTTTGGAACATATATAGTATCGTGGGAATCAATGAAGCATCCCATAGTGACCCTTTCTTCAACATAAGTAGAGTACGTCGCAACTACAAGCACAACTTGTAAAGTAGTTTGGATGAGAAGAATGTTAAAATATTTGTTGTAGGAGCAACATGAACCAACTACAATATTTTGTGACAACAATTCAACCATCATGTTATCAAAGAATCATGTGTTTCACAAGAAGACCAAGCATATTAATACAAGATATCATTTTATCATAGAATTAATGAATAACAAAGAGATTTGTTTAGAATTTTGCACGTCAAAAGAACAAGTCACATATAGTTTTACAAAGGCTTTAGAAAGAGATGCATTTTAGCATCTACGCAGTAGTCTAGGAGTCTGCGCAGTAACATATGAGTGACAATATATGCCAATTCAAATTTTTGTTGTAATTTTTTTTTATAATCCCACCTACTTATAATTAAGGGGGAGTGTTGGAAATAGTAATTACAATTCGATGAGCTTAACGACTCCATTGATTTGTTAGGAAGTCATCATTTAGTTTTATCAGTGAGTCTGCAAATACCAATTTGTAAATTTACTCAAATTCATCAGTCGGCAAGAAGGGGAGTTATTTAATGAAGCTGATCTTTATCTTTCTCGATTACGTAGATAGAAGCCAGACGAATTTATTGTTGTCTTTAATTTTGATTAAGTTTTACTTCTACATGAAATCTTAGTCTTATCTATATATGTCCAAGTCTATAGAAAGTCAAAGGTAGACAAAGTATATACACAGAATGAAGAGTTCAGTTGATAGTTAGCAACAACAACAATTGAAGGTAGTCAAATAGTTAGCAACAACAATAGTTGAAGGTAGTCAAAGAAGTTTGAGAGCACAAGCTTTGTGTATGTGCTTTGTAAGCTACAAAAATAGTTCAAAACTGTTGGAGCCTAAGCTAGTCACAGTTTGTATTCTGTATTAGCTTACAACAATAAGCTTTATTGTAATATCAAGTATTTTGTATGTTGACAAATTCATGTGTTAAAAATTAACACAATGTGAATAATAGTTTCATTAAGTGTTGTATTCTGTATTAGCTTACAACAATAAGCTTTATTGTAATATCAATTTGTATGTGACAAATTCATGTGTTAAAAATTAACACAGTGTGAATAATAGTTTCATTAAGTGTTTTATCACATCGCAAAGTTATTTGTGCAGTCTGTCCACTGCACAATAAGTCCAGTGTTCAATGACGAAGTTTTTTGCATGTAGTATTTGCAACTGGGCAGCGCAGAGTTGTCGACGTGCTGTAGATCTTAGAAAACTTTTGAATTAATCATATGTATCTTCTCTATCTTTTAAAAAACATTCTTACAAGCTAAAATTTACCACTTTCCAAGATTTATCCAATGAAAATATGGAAATATAGGGTGAGGATGTGATTTTTGGATAGGGGTTATGCCATGGGTCTAATATACGAAGCGGATGTAGTTGGTGAGCAATTGCGTTAAGATGAAGATATGTTAATTATGCTCTTCTCTGCGTGTGGTACGAAGATCGAAGTATTAGCAACAATTTTTTCTGATTCCTCCGGTTTGACTTGTTGAGGTTCTATAATAACCTCCTCGAATGCGATCTATTTTTGAAATGGCACAATTTCAAGTTTGTTTTGAATCTTCCCCTTCAAAGCTAGGGTTTGATGTTTGCGAGCACAGACAATGTTTGCATAAGTTTGTAAGTGCATGATACATGGGTGTGGGATGTAAACTGGTTAATTATCTTCCTGCACCATTGCTCAATTTTATACTAGTACTTAAATTTCTACCATTGTTTGAATGTTTTCGAAAGCCAAAAGCTTGTATTACACTAGCAAAAAAAACGATGGTGTAGTCATCTATAGAACCAGTGTTAGCGATGCTTTTACAATGAATTGTCAATGACTTCCAGCTCGCCCAACTATATGCATCTAAGGAGCACAATTGAATAACATAATAAACAAAGGAGCACAAAAAAATAACATAATCAACACAAAGTACAAAACTTGCTTCAAACTAATTCTACGTGATCATGTAGACAAGAAGTTTGTTCATTTCAAGACATAGAGAGAATAAACATGTAAAATGCAAGTTCAAGTAGATATGTTGGTGCTCTTAGATTATTGTTGAAGTTATTTTAAGTGTCTTCACTTGCTCGTATGATGGCACTCATAGATTGTTGAAGTTATTTTAGGTGCCTTCACTTGCTCTCAATGAAGCCATGTTGTATATGATGGAAATTCTCAAATTGAGGATTTTATGCAACAACTATGATGATTGATAAAGGAATCTACAAAATCTTAAAAGGTTGTAAGTGGTTGTACGATACTTCCGACAAACGATGGAAAGAACAGAAAGAGAAGAAACCTTCTACATAAACTTTTTCATGAAATTGCAACAACGTTATTCCGAGATGGAGGGGAGAAGACGCATAAGAGAATATAGACAAAAATCAGAGATCAATCACACATAATAAAAGTGAGGCCACAAGGGCTCACAGAAGTTAGACTATTCTCACATACTCAGTCACACATTGATTAGAAATACATTACATATACAGTCTGAGTGGGTCTAATGGTTAAGAACATGTGTTTTCTCTTAAATAGCATGCCTAAACTCAACATTACCTTCATCTTTACTCCACACTTCCTCTTTTAAGCCTTTTCTTATTTTTCTTATTCCTGTGGACCATCTCTTAAGCCTTTTCTTATTTTTCTTACTCCACATAATAAATTTTGGATGTCTCTTCTTGTTGTCATTTTCAACATTACCTACGCTTCCTCTCTATGGACCATCTCTTAAGGCTTTTCTTATTTTTCTTATTCCTCTAGACCATCTCTTAAGCCTTTTCTTATTTTTCTTATTCCTCTAGACCATCTCTTAAGCCTTTTCTTATTTTTCTTACTCCACATAATAAATTTTGGATTTCTCTTCTTGGTCCAACCGGTTTGAAGCCAATTTCCTTCAGCTCCAATTGAGTTTATATTACTGTTCCATTCACCAACAAACTCAAAAACATTATGAAGTTTATATAAAAATCATAATTATAACCAAATTGATTATTTTTATTTTGCTCTATATTTAAAGCTTCTCTATTTCATTCAATGTTTCATCTCCAACTGCCGCTACTAAATCTCTTAGTCCTTATCCAATTTGTTCAAATGGGTTATCAAGCCATTCTTCAATCAATTTCAATTCTGCATCAAATTTATCAAATTCTTCTTCATTCTCGATTTCTTTTCCAACCTTATGTCCTCAATTTCATCATTCACTTGAACCAAACTAATATTTCCAAAAAACAATTCATCAATCAACTTCAAATTCTTCTTCATTCTCAATTTCTTTTCCAACCTTATGTCCTCAATTTCATCATTCACTTAAACCAAACTAATCTTTCCAAAAAACAATTCATCAATCAACTTCTTTTCAGTCAAAACCCTCATCCAATCCTCACAAGATAAGTATGTATAATCAAATTTAACTTCAAACGCTTCAAAAAGTTCACATATTTTCATCTCTAGATTTACCAAAGATTCACATAGTGCTTCATAAGTATTTACAAATTCATTTCCATACCAAGTAAAAAGTGGCCTTGGCAATTCCCAGGTCTAAGCTGCACTAATCTCTTTTCCAGGCAGATCTCTACTTCATCAGCCGTCCTCAATTTATGGATGTTCTTCTCTGCTACAATGGAGCTCACTTTTAGGACACAAAGATCTCTAAAACAAAATTTGTTCCTCTCTTTTACTTCCCAGCACAACCTCACACTTACATTGATCTCACACTTAGGTTCCAACGCAGTAGGGCAACTCTAAATGAGCACTTCACAACTCATCGTACTTCACACAAACGACAACAACAACGATCTTGCCACTAGAAATAGGCCTGTGATATCTCCTTCAATATACAACGGCTCCAACACACATCTCTCAACAACTTCAACAAAATTGGAGCCTCTTGCGATATCTCCAATAGTTCCCAATTGCTCACCAGTTCGAAAATATGAATCTCATTATCCGAAACAAAAACCCTCAAGGTGTCGCCGCAATTGTTCAGAGCACCGAATCAAACTGTGGACACAATGCTGGGCTGGGAAGAAATTTTGAATGGAGCGTGAAGGCAAAGGACCTCTTTCGATCTCCTCACGCTATACAACGATTTCGTGGCTCTCTATGTAGCGATTTATTGAGCAACGTCTTTCACACGTTCTACGCACAGAACGAATCCACAAAACAACAACTTCATGCAGATTACTGCAATATTCACCAGGGATCATACTCCTCCAGTTAGGTGAATCGACCACTGGAAGCTACGGGTTTACACACCTTCAAACTTTCTCTTAGGTCGCGTTTACACAAATTTTCACACCAGTCGGATAACAACCTTTGTCCGTCCTTCAATCCAGATTTCGCACGACACTGCGTCTTGTTCTTTCCAAACGACCTGAATTTTGTGAGAGGCTCGTCTTCTACCATTTGCTGGTGATAATTTCAAATGGTGGCATAATCTATCAATGGCTCAATCTTCCACGCAGCGACTCTGTACACACAACAAACTCTATTCATAGGTTTGACAGTCTCCACTCACAGGTTTGACAACGACAGTGGTGGAAGCTCTCCGATTCCAATATAGAAGGCAGAGATGGGATGCTCCTCTAGATGGGAAACTCAACCACACATTGTATGAGAGGCGATTTCTACAAATATCATGGTACCGATCTTCGCAATTTCGATGCTCTATTCTTCTTTCCTCCACGCGGACAGTTTGGTCCACCAATATGTTCACAGGAACCAATAGCAGGCATCAATTCCCAGGCTCGAAGATTCTCCTCTCTGATTTAGGGCAACATCGATCAACACCATATACAGCTCTCTCTTGTCATAGCAACAACCAACACAACAATTTTCACACCAATTCTTCTCACGTCAATTCGAAGGCTCGAATATTCACGTCGGGTTCACCACTTGCAGGTCGCCTTCACACATAGGTTTCCTACTCTCCACGAATTC
>SNQJ01S0000734.1:421157-439435 GCA_010110895.2 Picea sitchensis | reverse complement strand
GGAGAAAACAAGTTTTATTGAAAAAATACAACAGTAACGCAATCAGTTCTTTTTAAAACTAAATTTAATAGTTGAGTTTCAGTGAAAAATATGTGCTTTTGCATTTAGTTAGTCATATACAGATTTGATCACAGAGCTACCTAAAGAAGAGGAAAATTTGAGAGTATTTTTAAATCTGTTTTTATCGATTATATGATTGTTAAACTATTGCTTTGTTCCAGTATTTTCAGAAGTTATATATAATTTATTGGCTGGTTGTTATGGGAGGTTAAATATTTTTTAACACTAAATTTAATCATGTAGCAATTAATGTGCTATTGATGGGTTTGAATATTTGATATAAAAAAATATAATAATTATATTTTATTTTATTATTAAAATTTTATGTAAAATTGTTTTTCATAATTTTAATATATTTTAAAATGATTTAGATTTAAAAAATAGGTAGATAAAAAAAGATTTATTTAATACGATGATGATTAATATTGAAACTAAACTGATTTATCTCATTTTAAGAAAATAAGAAATTACTCAAAAAATTTTACAACAATATTTTTGTAATAGAAAAACATTAAGAAAAGAATTAAAAGAAGCATTTGAAAATATTTTAAAATATAAATAAGTATTTAAAATATTTTATTTTTCAAATCATCTATTAGGAATATCAGTAATGTGGTAAATCTTTTGAAATTCAAATAAAAAATAAAAAATAAATAAATTTTTATTTTTAAAGTTTGTTATCATCCAAAATTTATTATAAACCTTTATTAAAAATATAATTTTAGATTTGTAAAATTTTAAAATATAAATAAGTATTTAAAATATTTTATACCTTTATTATAACTTAATTTTATAATACGAACATTAACAGTTGCATGATGACCTTTATAATCATATACTGAACCCTCCATTGACACACGTACGCTTTGTTTAATTGTGCCTGTTCTGACAAAATTTCAAGTTGAAACTTGAAAGATTTATGATCTTATTTTGATGCCAGTCCCCACTGGTTTTTTTTATTTTTTATTTTGATGCTAGACCCACATGCTGCATGTGAAAAGTGCAAGTCTTCACTTTAGGCCTGGTGGCAAATCTTTTTTCATATCTTTTTGAAGCTTGTCCCTTGAATTTGCGACAACGGGATTTTTTAAACGTACCAAATACACTCTGAACCACAAAAAAGATGGCACAATCTAGCCCCTCTTAAAAAGGCATAACCATTGGAGTTGAGCAATAAAGTTGTTGCAATTTGATGGCAAAGCTTTCATAGAGGTTTTTCTCTTTATGCGTGCTTTCCATCTTTCGTTGGAAAGATGGTGCTTGCCTTTTTAAGATTTTGTGGATTCCTTTCTCAATCATCACAGCTCTTGGAGAGAATCCTCACTTTCACAGCTCTTGCAGAAAATCCCCTCATCTACAACATGGATTCATTGAGGGCAAGTGAAGACACTTGAAATAAATTCAAGAACAATCTAAGAGAGCCATCCTACGTGCAAGTGAAGACACTTAAAATAACTTCAAGAACAATCTAACAGAGCCATCCTACGTGCAAGTGAAGACACTTAAAATAACTTCAATAACAATCTAAGAGCACCATCATATCTATTTGAACTTGCATTTTACAAGTTTATTCTCTCTATCTCTTTGTTCAAAGAGAAATGAATAAACTTTTTGTCAAAATGATAACTTAAAATTAGTTTGAAGTAAGCTTGTTTTCCTGGCATGTTCAAAGTACTTTTTAGAAATTTGTTAAAGGTTTGGATTGTTAGTTATAATTCTAACCTCAACAGTATGTGATTGTACATTGCCAATTGTTCTGCTAGTTGTACCAGTCGTTAGGATCTGTTCCTTTGTTTTTTTATTAAGTTTCTTCTTTTTTCTTTATAGCTCTAGACTATCATCTAATACGATTGCGTGCTCTGCATATTCTCGTTCCTTGTACTGTCTACTCAGTTTCTTGTTTTCCTGCACAGTTTCTTGTTTTGTCATGGTATCAAAGCGCGGGAGGTAAGAATCTTCACAGAGTTTGGAGAACATTCCACAGTCCGCTAAAGGAGCGCTAGAGACATCACAGCATGAGGAGGTAGATTTGCAGAAGAAGATTCAAGACGAAGATCTTTAAAAATTTGTGGAATCCTTCTTTAAGAAGAAGATGCAGAAGCAGCAAAGGAGAAGCTACAACAACCATTAGATCAACCATGGGAACATATCTGGGCCATTAAGTCAAGCTCAGAAAGGACGACGAGCACGTAGAAGAGGTGAACTATTTTCAGCCGTTAGATCTGGGTGAGAGCAAGAGTAGTCGTCAGATCAAGAAAAGGCACGCGGGGCTTAACTGTCGAAGTCCTTCGAACTTTGCGTATTCGGTGTATTTTGTGCAAAGTTTGCAGACGAGTCTAAATATCTCAAAGCCCCGAAGTCCCGAAGTTCATATGGATCGTCCATCAACGAGGACACGTGGCGCCATATCTCTCACTTTGGAGGCTTAGCACTCCAGAGGGTTTACATAGTGAAGAAGTTGTCGGAGCCAAAGAATATTTGGACTGTTGGATCCAGGAAACACATGTCAAATGGTCCCACACTTCACAAGTTCGCTAATTCAACACTCTGGATGATAGCTGGAGTTGTGCATTGAAAAGGACCGAAGCCCCGAAGCCCCGAAGTCTCAAAAAGGATTGAGACCGTCGATTTGAGTGGAAGCATGGCACTAGATCCGAAGGTCCGGAGCACTAACACTATGGAAGAACTAAAATTCACTGAGTCACAAACTCCTGAAGCACTAAAGAGCCGAAGTAAATATCAATCCTTGATCTCATTGGACACATGGACGAAGGATCTGCCACTTCGTTAGTTCAGGGTTCGGGGAGAACACGATGAAATGCTGTGTGGACTCTCGAAGGCTGAAGTAAATCTCAGTTGTCCAATCAAGAGGACACATGGACGTTGATCTCACACTTCGGAGATTCGACACTCCAGAGGATAAAGCGAGTTAGGAGACAAAAACTCCCAAAGGCCGGAGTTCCAGAGAAGATCTTGGTCGTTGGTTTGCTGAGGTTTGAGAACCGTTGATCTTTGAAAGCCATCAGTCCCGAAGTAATTTTGAGTCGTAGATCTCGACAGGTAATTGAGACCGTCGATCCCTTCGCCTTGTTTGTAGGTTTGCGAGTTCGAAGGAATTGAGAGGTAAGGAAGGAATATCACCTAGAGCTTAAAGCCCAGAGTCCTGAAGTAATTGTGGACCGTTGATCTCAAATCAACAAGTACCATTGATCTATTCATCTATTTTCTCGTTCGTCGATTCAGAGGAAGAAAGATCTCAACGGATTGAGATGCCTGGAGCCTCGAAGCCCAAGAGAACCTGGTTCTTAGACCTTCGTCATATGAGGGGTTAACATGATTTTTTTTTCGTTAAAAGAAAGCCTTAGAGCACTTGATTTTTCACCATTTAAAGTGTCACAGTTGATAAGGAATGTAGTTCAGAGCTCTAACTATGATTGATCATGTGCTCGGATAACCAGATCGAGCAAGATTGATACCAGGAGAAAAGAAACTTTCTATAGCTAAAGCTCGAAACTTCGTTGGTGTGATTTATGTGCAGGAAATAAGAAGAGGACCTGGGTTTTATTCGCGCGGGAAACAGGTAAAGCACGAAAATCACTGTCATTTTTTTTACTGTTCTATTCTATTTTTTTCAGGAATGGCCACCTCTAACAATTTAGGACCAACACAAGGGTCAATACTTCTTGGGAATAATTATGAGTTTCTGTCTCTTAGAATGAGATCCTTCTTACAAGCACAGGAGTGCTGGGATCCAGTCGATCATGGCTATGTGGAACCAGATCTCGTAGTTCTCATTGCCATGACCGATCAACAACGAAATGAGCAAGCAAAATGGATGAAAAGAGAGAACAAATCCAAGTTCTGGATTCAAAACGCTGTGGATGACTCATTTTTCTCCAAAATCACAAGCGTTGTTACTTCAAAACAAGCCTAGGACATCCTACAATCAGCTTACCAATGAAATGACAGGGTAAAAACAGTCAAGTTGCAGACCTTGAGGAAACATTTTGAGACTTTGAAAATGACAAAGTCTGAAAACGTGGACCTATTTATGACCAAAGTCATGGGAATTGTAAACCAGATCAGATTGATCAGTGAAGACATCCCTGATCAAAGGATCATTGGGAAATTCCTCAGAAGTCTTCCAAATAAATTTGATATGGTTGTTACAGCCATCCTTGAATCCAAGTATATCTCCAATTTTTCCACATATGAACTAATGGGTTCTCTATTGACACATGAGAATCGACTACATCTAGAAGATGAGTAAATATCGAACGCCTTCAAAACTCAATTCTCCTTCAGCAGAGAGAGAGGCAGAAGCAGAGGAAGAGGGAGAAGTCCAAGCAATCAACACTCAGGTGAAGGTGTAAAAACCCCATCGTTACGACAATAAGCGAAGCAGAAAGTGCGATTTATTTATTTTTTTAAACAGGATGACAACAGTGATTACAACTAGACAACATACCTGGCGGCGAGCACCATGCCTGTCGAACAGGAAACAAGCAACTATGACTCCACGCACTGGCACAAGAGAAACTGGGTGAAACATGCATAAAACAACCAGGAGAAACGACTATCTACCCGACTCAATCATGACCACACCTACAAGCTAAGGAAAACATCCCCCTCCCGACACAATGACCTTGACGACCAATGACTAGAATCTCAAGGCGTGCGAACCAAACACGTGAAGGTGTTACAACTCAAGTGCTAACAATAACTTACAACGATCAACAACACTCACACAGGAAGCACATACTCTGGCCAAGTTATCATTCACCTCTAATCATTAGGGTGCGCAATGACCCCCCCTCACTAGGAATCATGCCATCGTTAGGCGATAGGCATGACAATGACCAAGGCACAACATGACGCATCTAGACCAAAACCCAGAAGGATTCAACGTGCTAGGAGACCCAACCGGCTGTCAACATACAAGAAGACTATGCCCCAGGCACCCAATCGGTCAAGTCCACACGACGTAAGGAAAAAAAACTACCACAACAATCGAAAATCAAATTAAATACTTGTCACAACCATTCTTTTGCCATGTGCCTCAATTAAATGACGTGATTAACCATCGATGAAGTAATCTCTCAAGAATCCAGTTATTGAATTCTATGCAAATTGCTTCCCTCAACCAGGTAAAAATAAACTGACCCTTAACTTAAAACAGGACATCCTATCCAAGGCGCTACCCTTAGGACTTGAATCCATCTACAACACTTTGTTTACCCAAATGGAACCACCTTTAAAGGGCAACAAAATTTCAATCAACACAACCCTTGAAATGCAAACATATGCGTAAATAAAACAACCCTTAATAAAGGTAACCAAGACCTTCAACACCACGTGAAGGACATATACACGTTGTAGTAGTTAGCTAAATTTGTAAACTCCTACAATCCATAAAGGCAAATTGATATTTAAATTAGTGTAATCTGCAACCCTTCTGTAATTAATTATATATGTAAAAAGTAGGTTGTGGAAAGTAGTTTTTTTTGTGTGTTTCTACTAAGAGGGAAATTCTAAAAACAATAGGTAAATCATTTAATGTTTTTGTCTTAAACCTTCACCTCCAATTCTCGGTACGTCTAAATTGTTTCAAAAACATTCTACCAAAGATCCAGACTTGAACATTATGGGACTTGGAAACCCCAATGCACCATGTGCTATGTTGATGAGATACATCCAGGCATTTTTAAGTTGAGTTGAAGGTACAACCAGCTAAAGGTTAACGCAGGTTTAAAAAGGGGTGGGGTCATTGTAGCATTATCAATCTTGTCAAGGTGTAAAAATCAAGGAGGATAAGAAGGTGTTTTACTAGGGGAAGGAGCCAAATCGTTTACTAACAACCATCGATGAATTAGCAATCGTATAGGGGCAGTCAATTAAATGTTGGGTAAATGTTACTGACATCTATTAAGAATGATAGTTGGCGTGTATATAATACTCTGATGTAAATTAAATACCCAAGAAATACAATTGTCATAAAGCAGCTCAATACAGTATGTCTATTCCATTCTATGAAGACGCAGGCATTGTTCCAGGTTGTCTAATAAACGTTGATTGTCAAAATGCAAGATGTTAAGGCACAAACATTCAATTCTAAAACAAAGACGCAGGCATTCATTTCAGTTATATTAAAACGCAACCACTCTGATCCACAGAAATGTAGGCTTAAATAATATCCATGTCACCTACGATTCTAATGTTATCAATCGCAGCCATTACTAAAATAAATTCGTTGTCTAATTAATGTTAAAACAGAGGTGAACAATTATGATTTCACTGGCATATTGAAAGATATAACAAAGACCCTACCTATTATTTGAGCATGTATTAAAGAAAATCAACCCATATTTAGGAACATATTGTTGTGCACATCTTAAAGTCATGACCAGAACACTACAATCGTTGGGCATAAACTACACCCTTCAATTCGCGTTGCATGTCCTTTAACCAGAGACATCATGAAACTAAAATAAGAAGCAGCAGTATAAGGAAAATCACAATACCATTAACTTAGCAAGGAAAAACAATGACCCTAACAGTCACTCGATAAAGGTGAAATGGGAGACGCACAGTAAGCAAAGTCAAGCCATTTGCTAAATGAAAATCACAATCAAGGGGGTGATTTCACAATCAAATTAAGTGAGGTATGAAGGGAAAACGATGACTGCAAGTAGATATGATTAATCATTGTCGACACCGATTAAAATAGCAGTAAAAATTTGATCTCAATATATAATGAAATCAGGCAAGTTCTCAGCCAAGAAATAGGTAAAATAAAAAAAACAATGTCCAAAGGTTCGATCGCAGTCTCCAATAGGAAAGGAAAATTTAAAAAAAAAAAGAGGATGTCGTACAATCAATTATTGCCAACAAATGATTCCAATTCACGGTCACGACTAGTTTTTTTTTTTTTTTTTTTTAAATACCTTCATCCAAGTGGATAACGCTGAGATTTCTCCATTCAAGAGTTGGGAACTGTCAAGGAAATCACAGAGGATAAAATATAAACAATATGCAAAGGTATTCAATCGCAAGAAGGCACAATACAATCAATCAACCAAGAACAATCAACAAGGGTAGATAGTTGGGCAAGCATCCTTCGCTCATCATCCATGCACAGAAAAGTAGGGCATTAGAATCTATAGGTCATTGTGCACTGAAGTGATGACCGTCGATTTGGCTCCTGGCCGACTACTCAGGCATGGAATGATGAACTAGGGATGAGGATGAACACCAGGAATAAACTCTTCATAAAAATCAATTTAAAACCAACAGGACAGTCACAACATCAAGGATCGAATGCCAAGGGAAACAAGTCAAGAAACGAGCTAAGGCTATGGGGAAAATTTAAGTTCTCGGCTGAAATGTTAAGTCCAACATATTCTTTACCCAATTAAAAATACAGAAATGAAAGTGTAGGGTATAATAATAATCTACCATACATAATAAAAGTAAGTGTACCGTAGCCCAAGTCATCCTCTCTTAGTCGTTGTCATGCGCGCTTCGTACAGCTCCTGCTTGTCGATCGATGATACTTCACCGGTACCTCCCAGCCAATGCTAGGGGTACTCCTCTTCCTCCTTAGCCCCCCGAGCCGCAAAGAGGACACACACACTGAACCAGAGATCAACTATCTCCCATCTCGTCTCGCAAGGCCAAGCTACCACTCCTCACCGAGCTGGGTATCCCAACTCCCACAAGCTAAGTCAGTCAAATAAAAAATAAGGCATTCTCGCTATTGGTTCAGTCCCCAGTTTTAGGTCTATGGTAAACTCCAATTAGATCTTTGGTGGCATCCTAGGTAACTCCTCCAGAAATATGTCTGCAACTCTCTTACCATCGTAAGGTGTCCTAGACCTTCCGCTACTCCCTTCTCATTTAATGTAAGGATCACATAAAGATTAAATTCCTTGCGCATGCTCTTCCATAGCTACAAGGAAGAGATGAACCTCAGGGAAACTCATTGGTTTTGTCTTACAATAACGCATCTCTTTTCCTCATCATCGACCAAGCTCAACTATTTCATCTTATAGTTGAGGATCGCCTCATGTGATTCCAACGAGTCCATACCGATTACAACGTCATAAGATCCTAAGATCGTGACGTACAAGTCGGCCCTGGTGACAAACTCTCCCAGGTTAAGGGTACAGCCTGTAACCTTTCCTCCAAACTTCTGTTGGGCTCCCAAAGCCATCTCTACAAAGATAAACTCATCTTGTTCGACTACCTTTAACTTAATCCTTTTTAGCATTGCACCAAAAATGAAATTCTCGGTAGCACCAGGATCTATCAAATACAAAGGGTCTGGTTAGCGAAGGTACCTGGTGTCTCGAGCACCCTCGACTGGTGCTCTGCCTGGCAGTTATTCACCACTACATGAATCCGATGGGCCTTGCCCAAAACCCCCATGGTAGTGGGTTCGACTAATCCAAAAGCTCTGACCCTTTCCTCTGGGAAGTGATGTTGGTAATGTGGCTCCCCACAATCCAACACACTTTCTTCAGTCAAGTATTCCTAGTACCCGAAGTAGATGTTGAATTCTAACAATAACGTCCAACTCAAACTTCTTGACCTTAAGTTTTTGGGTAATTTGGTGTGGAGAATACTGAAGAAGATCCAAAATGGACCTCATACTCAGGAACCGTGTGGATGCCTTGTCGCAAGGTGTCGAACACGTTGAGTTGACGCTCAATGAATTCCTCAGAAAGATACCTCTCTTAAAACCATTCCTTGAACAATTCCCATGACACGTCATCGATGGCCATGTTCAAATGTGGCAGGAGCGTATTCCGCCAAAGAAGAGTGCTCTCATTCAGTTGAAAGACCATCCTACAGAACTTCATCTTGGAGGTCATAATCGGGAAGCATGAAGCACAATGCCTTGCTCTACAACTGTGCCTCGACGGCACAACCATCCACGATAGTCGTGGCCTCGAGAACTCAACTCTCTTGATTTCTCAGTGGATGCTAACGGTACTAGCTAGGGCGCGTTGTGGACCCTCAGGGGTACAAGTGCCTTGGCCTCATCTCAGTACCGATGGTGAATCAACGCCCCTTGACATTACCTCGAAGGGCATTGTCAAACCATCATCATCTCTTACAACAAGTGAATCTCACCCAAGGACTTGTTCTTCCCCTTGGGGGTTCGACTCCGAGGGTCCGGGAACTTCTGGAGGTGTCACACCTCCTTCCACGGCACCACATTGTGAACCTCTAAGGCGTCCTCTAAATGTGATCACCACATGGACACATTACGGATTTTAATTAACGGAAGGGTTAGTACTCACGGTTTTACTGCAGTGGAAATCCTGGCGATCTACAGTCGCAGGGTTGAACCCGCTCTGATATCATATGTAACAACCCCATCGTTACGACTACCAACGAAGCAGAAAGTGCGAATTTTTTTTTAAACAAGATGACAACAATGATTACAGCTACACAACATACCTGACGGCAAGAACCATGCTCGTCTAACAGGAAACAGGAAACTATGACTCCACGCATTGGCACAAGAGAAGTTGGGCAAAACATGCGTAAAACAACAAGGAGAAACGACTATCTGCCCGACACAATCATGACCACTCCTACAAGATAAGGAAAACATCCCCCTCCCGACACAACGGCCTTAATGACCAATGACTAGAACCTCAAGGAACACGAACCAAACGCATGAAGGTGTTACAACTAGAGTGATAACAACAACTTACAACGATCAACAACACTCACACGGGAAGCACAGACTCAGGCCAAGTTATCATTCACCTCTAATCATTAGGGTGCGCAATGACCCCCCTCACCAGGAATCATGCCATCGTCAGGCAATAGGCGTGACAATGATCAAGGCTCAACACAATGCATCTAGACCAAAACCCAGAAGGATTCAACGTGCTAGGAGACCCAACTAACTGTCAACATACAAGAAGATTATGCCCCAGGCACCCAATCGGTCAATTCCACACGACATAAGGGAAAACCACTACCACAACAATCGAACATCACATTAAATGCTTGGCACAACCATTCTTTTTCCAAGTGCCTCAATTAAATGATGTGATTAACCATCGATGAAGTGATCTCTCGAGAATCCAGTTATTGCATTCTATGCAAATTGCTTCCCTCAACCAGGTAAAAATAAATTGACCCTTAACTTAAAACAAGACATCCTATCCAAGGCACTACCCTTAGGACTTGAATCCATCTACAACACTTTGTTTACCCAAATGGAACCACCTTCAAAGGGAAACAAAATTTCGATCAACACAACCCTTGAAATGCAAACATGCGCGTAAATAAAACAACCCTTAATAAAGTTAACCAAGACCTTCAACACCGCGTGAAGGACATATACACATTGTAATAGTTAGCTAAATTTGTAAACTCCTACAATCCAAAAAGGCAAATTGATATTTAAATTAGTGTAATCTGCAACCTTTCTATAATTAATTATATATGTAAAAAGTAGGATGTGGCAAGTAGTTTTTTTTTTGTTTGTTTATACTAAGAGGGAAATTCTAAAAATAGTAGGTAAATCATTTAATGTTTTTATCTTAAACCTTCACCTCCAATTCTCGGTATGTCTAAATTGTTTCAAAAAAATTCTACCAAAGATCCAGACTTGAACATTATGGGACTCAGAAACCCCAATGCATCATGAGTGCTATGTTGATGAGGTACATCCATGCATTTTTAAGTTGAGGAAAAGGTACAACCAGCTAAAGGTTAACGCAGGTTTAAAAATGGGTGGGGTCGTTGTAGCATTATCAATCTTGTCAAGGTGTAAAAAGCAAAGAGGATAAGAAGGTGTTTTACTAGGGGAAGGAGCCAAATCGTTTACTAACAACCATCGATGGATTAACAATCGTACAGGGGCAGTCAATTAATAGTTGGATAAATTCTATTGACATCTATTAAGCATGATAGTTGGCGTGTATATGATACTCTGATGTAAATTAAATACCCAAGCAATACAACTGTCATAAAGCAACTCAATACCGTATGTATATTCCATTCCATGAAGACGCAAGCATTGTTCAAGGTTGTCTAATAAACAGCGGTTGTCAAGACACAGGATTTTAAAGTGCATACATTCAATTCTAAAAGAAATACACATGCATTCATTTCAGTTATATTAAAACGTAACGACTCTAATCCACAGAAGCGCAGGCTTAAATAATATCCATGTCACCTACGATTCTAATGCTATCAATCATTGCCATTGCTAAAATAAATTCGTTGTCTAATTAATGTTAAAACGCAGGTGAACAATTACGATTTCGTTTCCATATTGAAAGATATAACAAAGACCCTGCCTATTATTTGAGGATGTATTAAATAAAATCAACCCATATTTAGGAACATATTGATGTGCACATCTTAAAGTTGTGACCAGAACACTACAATCGTTGGGCATAAACTACACCCTTCAATTTGTGTTGCATGTCCTTTAACTAGAGATCATGACACTAAAATAAGAAGCAGCAGTATAAGGAAAATTTCAAAACCATTAACTTAGCAAGGAAAAACAATGACACTAACAGTCACTCGTTAAAGGTGAAATGGGAGACGCACAGTAAGCAAAGTCGAGCCATTTTCTAAACAAAAAATCGCAGTCAAGGGGGTGATTTCGCAATCAAATTAAGTGAGGTCTGAAGGGAAAACATTGCCTGCAAGCAGATATGATTAATCGTTGTAGACACTGATTAAAATAGAAATATAAATTTGATCTCAATATATAATGAAATCAGGCAAGTTCTCAGTCAAGAAGTAGGTAAAATAAAATAAAAAACAATGTCTGAAGGTTCGATCGCAGTCTCCAATAGGAAAGGAAAATTAAAAAAAAGAGGATGTCGTACAATTGATTACTGTCAATAAATGATTCCAATTCACAGTCACGATTAGTTTTTTGTTTTTTTTAAACACCTTCATCCAAGTGGGCAACGCTGAGAATTTTCTATTCAAGAGCTAGGAACTGTCAAGGAAATCGCAGAGGATAAAATATAAACAATACGTAGAGGTATTCAATCGAAATAAGTCGCAATGCAATCAATCAACCAATAACAATCAACAAGGGTAGACAGTTGGGCAAGCATCCTTTGCTCATCATCCACGCACAGAAAAGCAGGGCATTAGAATCTATAGGTCAATGTGCACTGAAGTGATGACTGTCGATTCGGCTCCTAGTCGACTGCTCAGGTGTGGAATGACGAACTAGGGATGAAGATGAAGACCAGGCATGAACTCTTCATAAAAATCAATTTAAAACCAGCAGGACAGTCACAACATCAAGGATCGAATGCCAAGGGAAACAAGTCAAGCAACGAGCTAAGTCTATGGGGAAAATTTAAGTTCTGGGCTGAAATGCTAAGTCCAACATATTCTTTACCCAATTAAAAATACATAAATGAAAGCGTATGGTATAATAATAATCTACCATGCATAATAAAAGTAAGTGTATCGTATCCCAATTCGTCTGCTCTGAGTCGTTGTCCCGCGCGCTCCATGTAGCTCCCACTTGTTGACCGATGAGACTTCACTGGTACCCTCCAGCCAATGCTAGGGGTACTCTTCTTCCCCCTTAGCCCCCCGAGCCGCAAAGGGGCCACACACACTGAACCAGAGATCAGCTATCTCCCATCTCACCTCGCAAGGCCAAGCTACCACTCCTCACCGAGCTGGGTATCCCAACTCCCACAAGCTAAGTCAGTCAAGTCAAAAATTCTAGAGTATAATGTTACACATAATAGAAGAGATCCATCCTTATCCTCCTCCCTCTTTTATATACAATTTCTAGGTCACTTCTTTCCCAAATTCCCATTTAATTTATTGTTCAATAATTTAATTCAGAAAAATCATCACCGTACTGGTGTCACCCATTCCCTTCATTGCAACTTAAATTAATTTCATTAATTAATTAATTACTCCTATTTCCCTCACCCACCTAAAAGCATTCCTAGAATATCTCTTAGGTGTCCCCATATTCCCTTACACATTTTAATGACTTACCCCCTTACTAATTCGCTAGTTGAGTTCAATTTAGAAAGTTATTAAATGCAAGATACCTTACTAAGTTGGTCTTTCTGCTTTTTCCTTATGTTTCCCTTTCTCTTTATGTTTCCCACTTTTTCTTAGTTTCCTAATTCTTTTAAATTTCCCTCTTTCCCTTTCCCTTTTCATTTAAAACTCAATTTGGAAAGTGTAGAAAATTACATTTTCCCCTTTTTCTTTTTAATTAATAAATTTTAATTAGCATATGTGACAAGCAATTAATTCCCTTTTAAAATTTTAAATCCCTCCATAATTTGATTTTAATAATTTAATCGATTTTCTTACCCACTTTGTCACATGTTTAATGATTATTATTAGTATTATCTATTTATTTTTATTTTTATTTTTATATATATTTTTCTTTTACCACAAGTATCACCTATACCTAGATTTTATTTTCCTAGGTTGGGCGACATTTTATTAGGGAATATATATTAAATATTTTTTACCACATTATTCGTTCTAAGGCCATCTAGATTTATTCACTTATTAGTTAACAACATGGCGTGCCCTTCAGGATGCACTAGGTTCTCCAAGGGTGCCACTCGCCTCATTCAGTTTCCCTTGTGCGACGTGCCCTTCACGATGCACTACGCGCTCCATGGGTGCCACTCACCTCTTTTTGTTTTTCTTGCGCGATGTGCCCTTCAGGACACACTTCGTGCTCCAAGGGTGCCACTCACCTCTTGACTGACTTTGTAGACATCAAAAACCCTTGGAGTCAATTCTACGCCAGGTGATCTTATGGGAGACTAAGGGCCTCTAAGGAATAAGGCCCATGCCTTATTTCGCACCCCTTAGAATCATCGAGCGATTGTCGCAGTTGGCCCTCATGGCATCGTGGGTCTTCAGGAACTAGGTAATCATTAACCTACAGTTCGAGCCATGGCTAGAGTGCTAGTAGGATGTGGTAGGGTTGTTGTCCACACCTCTCCCCCAACGTCTCTGGTTATCATGTGTGTCCCCTCTACTCCACATGTGAGTCTGATCGGCAAGCTATCGTCAGCCTGCATCATCAACGAATCATGTCAGAAATAAAATCCATAATGATAAAATCCAATCAGATGCACATAAGTCATATATACAACAATCAAACCCCAATAGTCCTCTCCCTGACTCGGTTCGGAGTCCAAGGGTCTCATCGATGCCTCTGCATCCTCGAGGTCCAAAATCCTGCACACTCAAGAGAACCGATTCAATAGCACCTGTCTATATCAATATAGAAAAATAACATGTCATCATATCCATAATGCCTCATATCCTAATCAAATGCCCAATAGTATAATAATCTGGATCACTTGCAAGCAAGTGTCCTCAAAGAATAAGTTTGCTCAACGTGGCAAGAGTGGGATGTTACATCTACATCTATAAGATGAGTAAATATGCAATGCCTTCAAAACTCAATTCTCCTTCAGCAGAGAGAGAGAGAGAGAGGAAGGGGTAGAGGCAGAGCTAACAGAGGAAGAGGGAGAAGTCCAAGCAATCAACACTCAGGTGAAGGTCACACCTATCAAAAAAGGAATCAAAATTAAATTTAGAGCGTCAAAGAGGCAGAGGGAGGAAATCCAATGAAAAATCAAGAATACAATGTGATTACCGCAAAAAGTATGGACACTATGAATCTGAATGCAGGAAGAAGCAAGCAGATCAACACTCAGGCATAGCACATGTCTCAAATCATGAAGGAGACACCTCTGGTGGGATGTTTTTTTCCTGTAACAATAATGAAGAACAACACCAGGATCTCTGGTTGCTGGACAGTGGATGCAACAATCATATGAAAGGTAACAAAGAGTTATTTTATTGCATTGATTCTTCTCTTTCATCAGATATTACACTTGGAGATGACTCTTTAGTTAAAGTTTAAGGCAAAGGAACTTTACCTATTTTCACTAAAAAAAGATGTAAAGAAAGACATACACGATGTATATCATGTTCTGGATCTGAAACACAATCGGTTAAGTGTAGGACAACTAATTGAACATGGCTATAAGGTACTTTTTGAAGGATCCTCATGTAGGATTAATGAAAAAAACCCCAACAGAAAATTGATTTCTGAAATCCACATGACTAGAAATCGAATGTTTCCCATGTCCCTTAGAACTGCCAATCTAACCCGATCTTATGCACAAAGTGCATCCACCCCCAATGAAACTATCATTTGGCATGAAATATTTGGACATCTACCCTTTCATAGTCTAATCCTTCTACATAAGCACACCATGGTCAAAGGTCTACCTATCTTCAAAGAGAAAAATCCCCAATGTGAGTCTTTCATTCTTACAAAACATAATAGAACTAGTTTTCCACAGTCCTCCACTCAAACCAAACAACATATAGAGTTGGTTCACACTGACCTTTGTGGACCAATGCACACAAAGTCAATAGTTGGCAGCGTTTATTTTTTAACATTTATTGATGATTTCAGCAAGAAAATATGGATCTATTTTCTCAGACACAAGTCTAAAACTTTTGCGAAGTTCAAAGTGTTCAATGATGAAGATGAAAAACATAGTGGAAAATATGTGAAGTTCTCAGGTCAGATGGAGGAGGAGAATACAACTCCAAAGAATTTGCAAATTTCTACAAATCACAAGGCATCATCATGCAAACTACATCCAGGTATACTCCACAACAAAATGGAGTGGTTGAGAGGAAAAACTAGACTATAATGAACATGGAAAGGATTCTTCTCAAAGAGAAGAGTATGTCGAATTTATTTTGGGATGAATTTGTAGCATGTTCCATCTATCTACTAAAAATATCCCCAACCACTAGTGTGAAGATGAAGGTCCCTCAAGAAGCATGGAGTGGGACAAAATTGAATGTTTCTCATCTTAGGACATTTGGATGTATTTCATTCAATCACATACCTTCCAAATTAAGGAAGAAAATTGATGATAGAAGTGAGAAATGCATTTTTGTTGGCTACAGTGAGACATCCAAAGCCTACAAACTCGACAATCTGATTTCAAAGAAACTCATTCTGAACAGAGATGTCAAATTTCTTGAAAATCAGTTCCAGAGTGAGTTTGGAAATCATCCTATGGATAGTCAAAATCCATTGTTGCCACTTCCTGAAAACACAGAAAATTTAGGACAACAAACACATCATCCTATCCTTCCAAGATTGCAGGTATAAGGATAGCCTGAAAATCCTCAGGACAACTATTCTTCAAACAAAAATTCATCCTCTGAACTTCAAAATTAGAGAACTCGAAGCTTGAGAGAAATCCATCAGCAGTTGGATGATATTAATCAACACAATATTTTTGAATTAATGTCATGTCAACCTACATCCCTTAAAGAGGCAGCTAAATATCCACATTGGGTTCAAGCCATGAACCAAGAGATTGACTCCATTAAGAAGAAAAAGACATGGGATCTTGTTGATATTCCCAGACATAAGACATGTATTGGTGTCAAGTGGGTTTACAAAACTAAACTCAATGAAAAGAGGAAGATTGAAAAACAAAATGAAAGACTTGTTGCCAAAGGATTCTCATAGCAACCCGACATTGATTATGGTGAAAATTTTTCTCCAGTAGCAAGTTTGGAAATTGTAAGGAATCTCTTAGCCATAGCGGCTCAACAAAAATGGCAAGTATACCAGATGAATGTCAAGTCATCTTTCCTGAATGATGTCTTAGAAGAAGAGGTCTATGTGCATCATCCACCTAGATTTGAAGTCAAAGAACATCCATCCAAAGTGTATCGATTGAAGAAAACCTTGTATGGCTTAAAGCAAGCTCCAAGAGCTTGGTACATCAGAATTGACACTTACCTTATCAAGAGTGGTTTCAGTAGAAGCCAAAATGAGTCAACTCTATACACCAAAACAGATTAGCAAGGTAAAATATTGATTGTATGTTTATATGTTGATGACATGATATATACTAGAAATCTTGAGTTAACCAGTTCTAAACATGCCATGCAATCTGAGTTTGAGATGACAGATCTTGGAATAATGAAATATTTTTTGGGGATTGAGGTTGACCAATCAACCAAAGGGATTTGTGTCTCTCAACAAAAGTATGCAACAGAGATCATCAAAATATTTTGCATGGAAGACTGCAATCCAACAGAAACCCCCATACCCCCAGGCACAAAATTGAGTAAGCAAGATGAAGGCCCTATAGTGGATTCTATCTTATAAAAAAAATTAGTAGACAATTTGTTGTATCTTACAACAACTACATATGATATTATGTATGCAGTCGGCTTTGTTTCCAAGTTCATGGAATCTCCCAAAGATTCTTAGTGAAAGATGGTGAAAAGGATTTTGAGATATGTTGTTGGCATTCTTAATTTTGGTTTATGGTACTCCCAATCTGAAGATAATCATCTTTCTGGTTACACTTACAATGATTTTGCAGGTAGCCTAGATGACCGGAAAAACACCTCATGGTATGCTTTTCACCCAGGCACGAATTTGATTTCTTGGGCATCAAAGCAACAACCCATTGTTTCAATATCTTCTTGCAGAGGCAGAGTATGTTGTTGCTACCTCAGCTCCCTGTCAAGCTATGTGGCTGTGAATATTATTGAATGACATGTCACATATAGAAAAGGCGTCAACTCCTATCTTCTGTGACAATACTTCAGCAATTGCCCTATCTAAACACCATGTTTTTCATAAGAAAATCAAGCAGATTGACACTCCCTATCACGTCATACATGAGCTAGTCAATAATAGTCAAATTGCTCTTGAATTTTGTGGCTCACGAGATCAACTCGCAGACATTTTTACAAAGCCATTAGGAAAAACCATTTTTTTATTTTCAAAGACAACACTTGGGCATTATTAGTGTTGATGTTTGTAACTATTGAGTTTAAGAGGGAGTGTTAGTTATAATTGTAACCTCAACAATATGTGATTGTACACTTCTAGTTGTTTTGGCCACTTGTACCAGCCGTTAGGATCCATTCCTTTGTTTCTTGATTCAATTTCTTCTTTTCCCTTTATAGCTCTAGACTATCAGCTAATATGATTGCGCGCTCCGAATATTCTCGTTCTTGTTCTATCTACGATGTTTCTTGTTTTCTTGCACAGTTTCTTCTTTTGTCATGGATACCATTTGAATTGTTGTTTTATAGCTCTTAATTTTATGAAATATTTCTTAAAGTTGTTGGGTTACTCTTTCTTTAAACTTCAA
>SNQJ01S0000734.1:407312-421107 GCA_010110895.2 Picea sitchensis | reverse complement strand
GCGTAAATAAAACAACCCTTAATAAAGGTAACCAAGACCTTCAACACCACGTGAAGGACATATACACGTTGTAATAGTTAGCTAAATTTGTAAACTCCTACAATCCAGAAAGGCAAATTGATATTTAAATTAGTGTAATCTGCAACCCTTTTGTAATTAATTATATATGTAAAAAGTAGGTTGTGGAAAGTAGTTTTTTTTTGTGTGTTTCTACTAAGAGGGAAATTCTAAAAACAATAGGTAAATCATTTAATGTTTTTGTCTTAAACCTTCACCTCCAATTCTCGGTACATCTAAATTGTTTCAAAAAATTTCTACCAAAGATCCAGACTTGAACATTATGGGACTTGGAAACCCCAATGCACCATGTGCTATGTTGATGAGATACATCCAGGCATTTTTAAGTTGAGGTGAAGGTACAACCAGCTAAAGGTTAACGCAGGTTTAAAAAGGGGTGGGGTCGTTGTAGCATTATCAATCTTGTCAAGGTGTAGAAAGCAAAGACGATAAGAAGATGTTTTGCTAGGGGAAGGATCCAAATCATTTACTAACAACCATCGATGAATTAGCAATCATCCAGGGGCAGTCAATTAAATGTTGGGTAAATGCTACTAACATCTATTAAGCATGATATTTTGCGTGTATATAATACTCTGATGTAAATTAAATACCCAAGAAATACAATTGTCATAAAGAAACTCAATACCGTATGTCTATTCCATTCTATGAAGACGCAGGCATCATTCTAGGCCGTCTAATAAACGTCGATTGTCAAAATGCAAGATGTTAAGGAACAAACATTCAATTCTAAAACAAATACATAGGCATTCATTTCAGTTATATTAAAACGCAGCCACTCTGATCCACAAAAATGTAGGCTTAAATAATATCCATGTCACCTACGATTCTAATGCTATCAATCGCAGCCATTGCTAAAATAAATTAGTTGTCTAATTAATGTTAAAACAGAGGTGAACAATTATGATTTCGCTGGCATATTGAAAGATATAACAAAGACCCTGCCTATTATTTGAGCATGAATTAAAGAAAATCAACCCATATTTAGGAACATATTGTTGTGCACATCCTAAAGTCATGACCAAAACACTACAATCGTTGGGCATAAACTACACCTTTCAATTTGCGTTGCATGTCCTTTAACTAGAGACAGCATGAAACTAAAATAAGAAGCAGCAGTATAAGGAAAATCATAATACCATTAACTTAGCAAGGAAAAACAATGACCCTAATAGTCACTCGATAAAGGTGAAATGGGAGACGCACAGTAAGCAAAGTCAAGCCATTTTCTAAATGAAAATCGCAATCAAGGGGGTGATTTCACAATCAAATTAAGTGAGGTCTGAAGGGAAAATGATGGCTGCAAGTAGATATGATTAATCATTGTCGACATCGATTAAAATAGCAGTAAAAATTTGATCTCAATATATAATGAAATCAGGAAAGCTCTCAGCCAAGAAATAGGTAAAATAAAAAAAACAATGTCTGAAGGTTCGATCGCAGTCTCCAATAGGAAAGGAAAATTTAAAAAAAAGAGGATGTCATACAATCAATTACTGCCAACAAATGATTCCAATTCACGGTCACGACTAGTTTTTTTGTTTTCTTTTTTTAAACACCTTCATCCAAGAGGATAACGCTGAGATTTCTCCATTCAAGAGCTGGGAACTGTCAAGGAAATCACAGAGGATAAAATATAAACAATACGCAAAGGTATTCAATCGCAAGAAGGCGCAATACAATCGATCAACCAAGAACAATCAATAAGGGTAGATAGTTGGGCAAGCATCCTTCGCTCATCATCCACACACAGAAAAGTAGGGCATTAGAATCTATAGGTCATTGTGCACTAAAGTGATGACCGTCGATTCGGCTCCTGGCCGACTACTCAGGCATGGACTGACGAACTAGGGATGAGGACGAACACCAGGACTAAAATATTCATAAAAATCAATTTAAAACCAACAGGACAGTCACAACATCAAGGATCGAATGCCAAGGGAAACAAGTCAAGAAACGAGCTAAGGCTATGGGGAAAATTTAAGTTCTCGGCTGAAATGTTAAGTCCAACATATTCTTTACCCAATTAAAAATACAGAAATGAAAGTGTAGGGTATAATAATAATCTACCATACATAATAAAAGTAAGTGTACCATAGCTCAAGTCGTCCTCTCTTAGTCGTTGTCTCGCACGCTTCGTAT
This sequence comes from Picea sitchensis, assembly GCA_010110895.2. Taxonomy (NCBI): domain Eukaryota; kingdom Viridiplantae; phylum Streptophyta; class Pinopsida; order Pinales; family Pinaceae; genus Picea; species Picea sitchensis. Next base: position 418,887 of record SNQJ01S0000734.1, on the reverse strand, counting down.
AGCTCCCGCTTGTCGATCGATGATACTTCACCGGTACCTCCCAGCCAATGCTAGGGGTACTCCTCTTCCTCCTTAGCCCCCCGAGCCGCAAAGAGGACACGCACATTGAACCAAAGATCAACTACCTCCCATATCGTCTCGCAAGGCCAAGCTACCACTCCTCACCGAGCTGGGTATCCCAACTCCCACAAGCTAAGTCAGTCAAATAAAAAATAAGGCATTCTCGCTATTGGTTCAGTCCCCAGTTTTAGGTCTATGGTAAACTCCAATTAGATATTTGGCGGCATCCTACGTAACTCCTCCAGAAATATGTCTGCAACTCTCTTACCATCGTAATGTGTTCTAGACCTTCCGCTACTCCCTTCTCATTTAACGCAAGGATCGCATAAAGCTTAAATTCCTTGCGCATGCTCTTCCATAGCTACAAGGAAGAGATGAACCTCAGGGAAACTCCCTGGTTCTGTCCTACAATAACACATATCTTTTCCTCATCATCGACCAAGCTCAACTATTTCATCTTATAGTTGAGGATCGCCTCATGCAATTCCAACGAGTCCATACCGATTATGACGTCATAAGATCCTAAGATCGTGACGTACAAGTCAGCCCTGGTGACAAACTCTCCCAGGTTAAGGGTACAACCTGTAACCTTTCCTCCAAACTTCTGTTGGGCTCCCAAAGCCATCTCTACAAAGATAAACTCATCTTGTTCGACTACCTTTAACTTAATCCTTTTTATCGTTGCACCAAAAATGAAACTCTCGGTAGCACCAGGATCTATCAAATACAAAGGGTCTGGTCAGCGATGGTACCTGGCGTCTCGAGCACCGTCGACTAGTGCTCTTCCTGGCAGTTATTCACCACTACATGAATCCGATGGGCCTTGCCCAAAACCCCCATGGTAGTGGGTTCGACTAATCCAAAAGCTCTGACCCTTTCCTCTGGGCAGTAATGTTGGTAATGTGGCTCCCCACAATCCAACACACTTTCTTCAGTTCAGTATTCCTAGTACCCGAAGTAGATGTTGAATTCTAACTATAACATCCAACTCAAACTTCTTGACCTTAAGTTTCTAGGTAATTTGGTGCGGAGAATACTGAAGCAGATCCAAAATGGACCTCATACTCAGGAACCATGCGACTGGCTTGTCGCAAGGTGTCGAACACGTTGAGTTGACGCTCAATGAATTCCTCAAAAAGATACCTCTCTTGGAACCATTCCTTGAACAATTCCCATGACACGTCATTGATGGCCATGTTCAAATGTGGCAGGAGCGTATTCCGCCAAAGAAGAGTGCTCCCATTCAGTTGAAAGACCATCCTACAGACCTTCATGTTGGAGGTCATAATCGTGAAGCATGAAGCACAATGCCTTGCTCTACAACTGTGCCTCGACGGCACAACCATCCACGACAGTCGTGTCCTCGAGAACTCAACTCTCTTGATTTCTCGGTGGATGCTAACGGTACTAGCTAGGGTGTGTTGTGGACCCTCAGGGGTATAAGTGCCTTGGCCTCATCTCAGTACCGATGGTGAATCAACGCCCCTTGACATTACCTAGAAGGGCCTTGTCAAACCATCATCATCTCTTACAACAAGTGAATCTCACCCAAGGACTTGTTCTTCCCCTTGGGGGTTTGACTCCGAGGGTGCGGGAACTTCTAGAGGCGTCACACCTCCTTCCACGGCACCACATTGTGAACCTCTAAGGCGTCCTCTAAATGTGATCACCACATGGACACATTAAGGCTTTTAATTAACGGAAGGGTTAATACTCACGGGTTTACTGCAGTGGAAATCCTGGCTATCTACAGCCGCAGGGTTGAACCCGCTCTGATACCATATGTAACAACCCCATCGTTACGACTACCAGCGAAGCAGAAAGTGCGAATTTTTTTTTTTTTTTAAGCAGGATGACAACAACGATTACAGCTAGACAACATACCTGACGGCGATAACCATGCCCGTCGAACAGGAAATAGGCAACTATGACTCCACGCATTGGCACAAGAGAAGTTGGGAAAAACATGCGTAAAACAACAAGGAGAAATGATTATCTGCCCGACACAATCATGACCACTCCTACAAGCTAAGGAAAAGATCCCCCTCCCGACACAACGACCTTAACGACCAATGACTAGAACCTCAAGGCACGCGAACCAAACACATGAAGGTGTTACAACTAGAGTGATAACAACAACTTACAACGATCAACGACACTCACATGGGAAACACAGACTCTGGCCAAGTTATCATTCACCTCTAATCATTAGGGTGCGCAATGACCCCCCTCACCAGGAATCATGCCATCGTCAGGCAATAGGCGTGACAATGATCAAGGCACAACACAATGCATCTAGACCAAAACCCAAAAGGATTCAACGTGCTAGGAGACCCAACTAACTGTCAACATACAAGAAGATTATGCCCCAGACACCCAATCGGTCAAGTCCACATGACATAAGGGAAAACCACTACCAAAACAATCGAACATCACATAAATCCTTGGCACAACCATTCTTTTTCCAAATGCCTCAATTAATTGACGCGATTAACCATCGATGAAGTGATCTCTCGAGAATCCAGTTATTGCATTCTATGCAAATTGCTTCCCTCAACCAGGTAAAAATAAATTGACCCTTAACTTAAAACAGGACATCCTATACAGGGCGCTACCCTTAGGACTTGAATCCATCTACAACACTTTGTTTACCCAAATGGAACCACCTTCAAAGGGAAACAAAATTTCGATCAACACAACCCTTGAAATTCAAACATGCGCGTAAATAAAACAACCCTTAATAAAGTTAACCAAGACATTCAACACCGTGTGAAGGACATATACACGTTGTAATAGTTAGCTAAATTTGTAAACTCCTACAATCCAAAAAGGCAAATTGATATTTAAATTAGTGTAATCTGCAAGCTTTCTATAATTAATTATATATGTAAAAAGTAGGATGTGGCAAGTAGTTTTTTTTTGGTTTGTTTATACTAAGAGGGAAATTCTAAAAATAGTAGGTAAATCATTTAATGTTTTTATCTTAAACCTTCACCTCCAATTCTCAGTATGTCTAAATTGTTTCAAAAAAATTCTACCAAAGATCCAGACTTGAACATTATGGGACTCAGAAACCCCAATGCATCATGAGTGCTATGTTGATGAGGTACATCCATGCATTTTTAAGTTGAGGAAAAGGTAGAACCAACTAAAGGTTAACGCAGGTTTAAAAAGGGGTGGGGTCATTGTAGCATTATCAATCTTGTTAAGGTAAGAAGGTGGTTTATTGGGGGAAGCATCCAAATCATTTACCGACAACCATCAATGAATTAGCAACCATACAGGGGCAGTCAATTAAATGTTGGGTAAATGCTACTGACATCTATTAAGCATGATAGTTGGCGTGTATATGATACTCTGATGTAAATTAAATACCCAAGCAATACAAATGTCATAAAGAAGCTCAATACCGTATGTCTATTCCATTCTATGAAGACGCGGGCACCGTTCAAGGTTGTCTAATAAACGGTGGATGTCAAGACACGGGATTTTAAAGTGAATACATTCAATTCTAAAACAAATACACATGCATTCATTTCAGTTATATTAAAACGTAACGACTCTGATCCACAGAAGCGCAGGCTTAAATAATATCCATGTCACCTACGATTCTAATGCTATCAATCATTGCCATTGCTAAAATAAATTCGTTGTCTAATTAATGTTAAAACGCAGGTGAACAATTACGATTTCGGTTCCATATTGAAAGATATAACAAAGACCCTGCCTATTATTTGAGCATGTATTAAAGAAAATCAACCCATATTTAGGAACATATTGATGTGCACATCTTAAAGTTGTGACCAGAACACAACAATCGTTGGGCATAAACTACACCCTTCAATTCGCATTGCATGTCCTTTAACTAGAGATCATGACACTAAAATAAGAAGCAACAGTATAAGGAAAATTGCAATACCATTAACTTAGCAAGGAAAAACAATGACACTAACAGTCACTCGTTAAAGGTGAAATGGGAGACGCACAGTCAGCAAAGTCGAGCCATTTTCTAAACAAAAAATCGCAGTCAAGGGGGGTGATTTCGCAATCAAATTAAGTGAGGTCTGAAGGGAAAATGTTGCCTGCAAGCAGATATGATTAATCTTTGTAGACACCGATTAAAATAGAAATATAAATTTGATCTCAATATATAATGAAATCAGGCAAGTTCTCAGTCAAGAAGTAGGTAAAATAAAATAAAAAACAATGTCTGAAGGTTCGATCGTAGTCTCCAATAGGAAAGGAAAATTAAAAAATAGAGGATGTCGTACAATTGATTACTGCCAATAAATGATTCCAATTCATAGTCACGATTAGTTTTTGTTTTTTTTAAACACCTTCATCAAAGTGGGCAACGCTGAGATTTTTCTATTCAAGAGCTAGGAACTGTCAAGGAAATCGCAGAGGATAAAATATAAACAATACGTAGAGGTATTCAATCGCAAGAAGGCACAATGCAATCAATCAACCAATAACAATCAACAAGGGTAGACAGTTGGGCAAGCATCCTTCGCTCATCATCCACGCACAGAAAAGCAGGGCATTAGAATCTATAGGTCAATGTGCATTGAAGTGATGACTGACGATTCGGCTCCTAGTCGACTGCTCAGGCGTGGAATGACGAACCAGGGATGAAGATGAAGACCACGCATAAACTCTTCATAAAAAACAATTTAAAACCAACAAGACAGTCACAACATCAAGGATCGAATGCCAAGGGAAACAAGTCAAGCAACAAGCTAAGTCTATGGGGAAAATTTAAGTTCTGGGCTGAAATGCTAAGTCCAACATATTCTTTACCCAATTAAAAATACATAAATGAAAGCGTAGGGTATAATAATAATCTACCATGCAGACTAAAAGTAAGTGTACCGTATCCCAAGTCGTCTGCTCTGAGTCGTTGTCCCATGCAATCCATGTAGCTCCCACTTGTCGACCGATGAGACTTCACCGATACCTTCCAGCCAATGCTAGGGGTACTCTTCTTCTCCCTTAGCCCCCCGAGCCGCAAAGGGGCGACACACACTGAACCAAATATCAGCTAGCTCCGAGCTCACCTCGCAAGGCTGAGCTACCACTCCTCACCGAGCTGGGTATCCCAACTCCCACAAGCTAAATCAGTCAAGTCAAAAATTCTACAGTGTAACGTTACACATAATAGAAGAGATCCATCATTCTCCTCCTCCCTCCTTTATATACAATTTCTAAGTCACTTATTTCCCAAATTCCCATTTAATTTATTGTTCAATAATTTAATTCAGAAAAATCCTCACCGTACAGGTGTCACCCATCCCCTTCATTGCAACGTAAATTAATTTCATTAATTAATTAATTACTCCTATTTCCCTCACCCACCTAAAATCATTCCTAGAATAGCTCTTAGGTGTCCCCATATTCCATTACACATTTTAATGACTTACCCCCTTACTAATTCACTAGTTGAGTTCAATTTAGAAAGTTATTAAATGCAAGATACCTTACTAAGTTGGTCTTTCTACTTTTTCCTTATGTTTCCCTTTCTCTTTATGTTTCCCGCTTTTTCTTAGTTTCCTAATTCTTTTAAATTTCCCTATTTCCCTTTTCATTTAAAACTCAATTTGGAAAGTGTATAAAATTACCTTTTCCCCTTTTTCTTTTTAATTAATAAATTTTAATTAGCATATGTGACAAGAAATTAATTCCCTTTTAAAATTTTAAATCCCTCCATAATTTGATTTTAATAATTTAATTGATTTTCTTACCCCGCTTTGTCACATGTTTAATGATGATTATTAGTATTATCTATTTATTTTTATTTTTATTTTTATATATATTTTTCTTTTACCACAAGTATCACCTATACCTAGATTTTATTTTCCTAAGTTGGGCGACATTTTATTAGGGAAAATGTATTAAATATTGTTTACCACATTATTCGTTCTTAGGCCATCTAGGTTTATTCACTTATTAGTTAACAACATGGCGTGCCCTTTAGGATGCACTAGGTGCTCCAAGGGTGCCACTCGCCTCATTCAGTTTTCCTTGTGTGACGTGCCCTTCAGGACGCACTACGCACTCCATGGGTGCCACTCACCGCTTTCTGTTTTTCTTGCGCGATGTGCCCTTCAGGACACACTTCGTGCTCCAAGGGTGCCACTCACCTCTTGACTGACTTGGTAGATATCAAAAACCCCTAGAGTCAATTCTACGCCAGGTGATCTTGTGGGAGACTAAGGGCCTATAAGGAATAAGGCCCATGCCTTATTTCGCGCCCCTTAGAATCATCGTGAGCGACTGTCGCAGTTGGCCCTCATGGCATCGTGGGTCTTCGGGAACTAGGTAATCGTTAACCTACAGTTTGATCCATGGCGGGAGTGCTAGTAGGCTATGGTAAAGTTGTTGTCCACACCTCTCTCTCAACGTCTCTGGTTATCATGCATGGCCCCTCTACTCCACATGTGAGTCTGGTCAGCAAGCTATCGTCAGCCTGCATCATCAACGAATCATGTCAGAAATAAAATCCATAATGATAAAATCTAATCAGATGCACATAGGTCATATATACAACAATCAAACCCCAATAGTCCTCTCCTTGACTCGGTCTGGAGTCCAAGGGTCTCATCGATGCCTCTGCATCCTCGAGGTCCAAAATCCTGCACACTCAAGAGAATTGATTCAATAGCACCTGTCTATATCAATATAGAAAAATAACATGTCATCATATCCATAATGCCTCATATCCTAATCAAATGCCCAATAGTATAATAATCTGGATCACTTGCAAGCAAGTGTCCTCAAAGAATAAGTTTTCTCAACGCGGCAAGAGTGGGATGTTACATCTACATCTATAAAATGAGTAAATATGCAACACCTTCAAAACTCAATTCTCCTTCAGCAGAGAGAGAGAGAGAGAGGAAGAGGTAGAGGCAGAGCTAACAGAGGAAGAGGGAGAATTTCAAGCAATCAACACTCAGGTGAAGGTCACACCTATCAAAAAATGAATCAAAATTAAATTACCAGTGTCAAAGAGGCAGAGGGAGGAAATCCAATGAAAAATCAAGCATACAATGTGATTACTGCAAAAAGTATGGACACTATGAATCTGAATGCAGGAAGAAGCAAGCAGATCAACACTCAGGCATAGCACATGTCTCAAATCATGAAGAAGACACCTTTGGTGGGATGTTTTTTTCCTGTAACAATAATGAAGAACAACACCAGGATCTCTGGTTGCTGTACAGTGGATGAAAAAATCATATGAAAGGTAACAAAGAGTTATTTTATTGCATTGATTCTTCTCTTTCATCAGATATTACACATGGAGATGACTCTTTAGTTAAAGTTTAAGGCAAAGGAACTTTACCTATTTTCACTAAAAAAGATGTAAAGAAAGACATACACGATGTATATCATGTTCCGGATCTGAAACACAATCGGTTAAGTGTAGGACAACTAATTGAACATGGCTATAAGGTACTTTTTGAAGGATCCTCATGTAGGATATATGAAAAAAAACCCAGCAGAAAATTGATTTCTGAAATCCACATGACTAGAAATCGAATGTTTCCCATGTCCCTTAGAACTGCCAATCTGACCCAATCTTATGCACAAAGTGCATCCACCCCCAACGAAACTATGATTTGGCATGAAATATTTGGACATCTACCCTTTCAGAGTCTAATCCTTCTACATAAGCACTCCATGGTCAAAGTTCTACCTATCTTCAAAGAGAAAAATCCCCCATGTGAGTCTTGCATTCTTAGAAAACATAATAGAACTAGTTTTCCACAGTCCTCCACTCAAACCAAACAACATCTAGAGCTGGTTCACACTGACCTTTGTGGACCAATGCACACAAATTCAATAGTTGGCAACATTTATTTTTTAACATTTATTGATGATTTCAGCAAGAAAATATGGATCTATTTTCTCAGACACAAGTCTAAATTTTTTGTGAAGTTCAAAGCGTTCAAGGATGAAGCTGAAAAACATAGTGGAAAATATGTGAAGTTCTCAGGTCATATGGAGGAGGAGAATACAGCTCCAAAGAATTTGCAAATTTCTGCAAATCACGAGGCATCATCATGCAAACTACATCCAGGTATACTCCACAACAAAATGGAGTGGTTGAGAGGAAAAACCAGACTATAATGAACATGGAAAGGATCCTTCTCAAAGAGAAGAGTATGTCGAAATTATTTTGGGATGAATTTGTAGCATGTTCCATCTATCTACTAAAAATATCCCCAACCACTAGTGTGAATATGAAGGTCCCTCAAGAAGCATGGAGTGGGACAAAATTGAATGTTTCTCATCTTAGAACATTTGGATGTATTTCATTCAATCACATACCTTCCAAATTAAGGAAGAAAATTGATGATAGAAGTGAGAAATGCATTTTTGTTGGCTACAATGAGACATCCAAAGCCTACAGACTCTACAATCTGATTTCAAAGAAACTCATTCTGAAAAGAGATGTCAAATTTCTTGAAAATCAGTTCGAGAGTGAGTATGGAAATCATCCTATGGATAGTCAAAATCCATTACTACCACTTCCTGAAAACACAGAAAATTTAGGAAAACAAACACATCATCCTATCCTTCCAAGATTGCAGGTATAAGGATAGCCTGAAAATCCTCAGGACAACTCTTCTTCCAACAGAAATTCATCCTCTGAACATCAAAATCAGAGAACTCGAAGCTTGAGAGAAATCCATCAGTAGTTGGATGATATTAATCAACACAATATTTTTGCATTAATGTCATGTCAACCTACATCTTTTAAAGAGGCAGCTAAATATCCACATTGGGTTCAAGCCATGGACCAAGAGATTGACTCCATTAAGAAGAAAAAGACATGGGATCTTGTTGATATTCCCAGACATAAGACATGTATTGGTGTCAAGTGGGTTTACAAAACTAAACTCAATGAAAAGGGGAAGATTGAAAAACACAAAGAAAGACTTGTTGCCAAAGGATTCTCATAGCAACCCGGCATTGATTATGGTAAAAAAATTTCTCCAGAAGCAAGTTTGGAAATTGTAAGGAATCTGTTAGCCATAGCGGCTCAACAAAAATGGCAAGTATACCAGATGAATGTCAAGTCATCTTTCTTGAATGATGTCTTAGAAGAAGAGATCTGTGTGGATCAGCCACCTAGATTTGAAGTCAAAGAATATCCATCCAAAGTGTATCGATTGAAGAAAACCTTGTATGGCTTAAAGTAAGCTCCAAGAGCTTGGTACATCAGAATTGACACTTACCTTATCAAGAGTCGTTTCAGTAGAAGCCAAAATGAGTCAACTCTATACACCAAAACAGATTAGCAAGGTAAAATTTTGATTGTATGTTTATATGTTGATGACATGATATATACTATAAATCTTGAGTTAACCAGTTCTAAACATGCCATGCAATCTGAGTTTGAGATGACAGATCTTGGAATAATGAAATATTTTTTGGGGATTGAGGTTGACCAATCAACCAAAGGGATTTGTGTCTCTCAAAAAAAGTATGCAACAGACATCATCAAAAGATTTTGCATGGAAGACTGCAATCCAGCAGAAACCCCCATACCCCTAGGCACAAAATTGAGTAAGCAAGATGAAGGCCCTATAGTGGATTCTATCTTATAAAAAAAATTAGTAGACAGTTTGTTGTATCTTACAACAACTACATCTGATATTATGTATGCAGTCGGCTTTGTTTCCAAGTTCATGGAATCTCCCAAAGATTCTCAGATGGTGAAAAGGATTCTGAGATATGTTGTTGGCATTCTTAATTTTGGTTTATGGTACTCCCAATCTGAATATAATCATCTTTTTGTTTACACTCACAGTGATTTTCCAGGTAGCCTAGATGACCGGAAAAACACCTCATGGTATGCTTTTTCACCTAGGCACGAATTTGATTTCTTGGGCATCAAAGAAGCAACCCATTGTCTTAATATCTTCTGCAGAGGTAGAGTATGTTGTTGCTACCTCAGCTTCCTATCAAGCTATGTGGCTGTGAATATTATTGAATGACATGTCACATACAGAAAAGGCGTCAACTCCTATCTTCTGTGACAATACTTCAGCAATTGCCCTATATAAACACCATGTTTTTCATAAGAAAATCAAGCAGATTGACACTCCCTATCACGTCATACATGAGCTAGTCAATAATAGTCAAATTGCTCTTGAATTTTGTGGCTCACTGGACATTTTTACAAAGCCATTAGGAAAAACCATTTTTTTATTTTCAAAGACAACACTTGGGCATTATTAGTGCTTATGTTTGTAACTATTGAGTTTAAGAGGGAGTGTTAGTTATAATTGTAACCTCAACAATATGTGATTGTACACTTCTAGTTGTTCTGGCCAGTTGTGCCAGTTGTACCAGCCGTTAGGATCCGTTCCTTTGTTTCTTGATTCAATTTCTTCTTTTCCCTTTATAGCTCTAGACTATGAGCTAATATGATTGCGCGCTCCGCATATTCTCATTCTTGTTCTATCTACGATGTTTCTTGTTTTCTTGCACAGTTTCTTCTTTTGTCATGGATACCATTTGAATTGTTGTTTTATAGCTCTTAATTTTATGAAATATTTCTTAAAGTTGTTGGGTTACTCTTTCTTTAAACTTCAAGATGCGTGTAGAGATGTGATTTCTTGTAGTTGAGCATCATGTATGTTAGTTTAATTGTAACAATTCTAGCCCAAAGAGTACTGCATAGAAGTGGTATGCACAATTTGGACATGGCATAATTTGAGCATTAGATTCTTTTAATGGCGTGATTTTAACTTTGTGAATATTGTATGTCACAAGTTATGATTTTTAATATTTGCAAATTCTTAGAGATGTTAAGATTGCAGCTATCCCTATCCAAACAGAAGTAAGATTTACTTCAATTAAATATATCCTTTTGCAATTTTGGTTAAGGTTAATTTTCTGTTTCTGCACACTTATGAATGATAGATTTTCTTAGAGAGAATTCGTATATTTTCGTATATCTGCAAGTTATAACACGCTGCGTTATTTTCTTAAGTTATGTACTGTGTGTTGATTATGTTATTCAAATGTGCTCCTTAGATGCATTGCTGGGCGAGCTCTAAGTCATTGTAAAAGCATCGCTAACACTGGTTCTATAGCTGAATACACCATCGTTTTGCAGAGTCATACAAGCCTTTACCTTTCGAAAAAGTTAAAGCAGTGGTAGAAATTTAAGTAGTAATAGAAAGTTGAGCCATGGTGCAGGAAGATAACTGGCCAGTTTACATCACACCCATGAATCACGCACTGATACAATCTATGCAAAATATTGTCTCTCAAACCCTACCTCCGAAGGAGAAGATTCAAAACAAACTTGAAACTGTGCCACTTCAATCATAGATCGCACTTGGACCAGGTTATTATAGAAGCTGAACAAGTCAAACCCGAGGAATCAAACAGAATTGTAGCTAATACTCCGACTTCCCTATCACACGCAAAGAAGAACATAATTAACAACCTGAATAATAGCAGCTTCGTAGATTAGACCCATGGCACAACCCACACC
>SNQJ01S0000734.1:391826-407262 GCA_010110895.2 Picea sitchensis | reverse complement strand
TGTGTATTGTGAAGATTATGCTGGATACTTTACTGTTATTCTGTTATTTCTAGCATTTCGTTTCTATTCTGCACATTTTATATATCTGGTATCTTGCAGGGGCAGTCAATTAAATGTTGGGTAAATGCTACTGCCATCTATTAAGCATGATAGTTGGTGTGTATATAATACTCTGATGTAAATTAAATACCCAAGAAATACAATTGTCATAAAGAAGCTCAATACCGTATGTCTATTCCATTCTATGAAGACGCAGACATCGTTCCAGGCTATCTAATAAACGTCGGTTGTCAAAATGAAAGATGTTAAGGCACAAACATTCAATTCTAAAACAAAGACGCAGGAATTCATTTCAGTTATATTAAAACACAGCCACTCTGATCCACAGAAATGTAGGCTTAAATAATATCCATGTCACCTACGATTCTAATGCTATCAATCGTAGCCATTGCTAAAATAAATTTGTTGTCTAATTAATGTTAAAATAGAGATGAACAATTATGATTTAGCTGGCATATTGAAAGATATAACAAAGACCCTGCCTATTATTTGAGCATGTATTAAATAAAATCAACCCATATTTAGGAACATATTGTTGTGCACATCTTAAAGTCATGACCAGAAAACTACAATCGTTGGGCATAAACTACACCCTTCAATTCACGTTGCATGTCCTTTAACCAGAGACATCATGAAACTAAAATAAGAAGCAACAGTATAAGGAAAATCACAATACCATTAACTTAGCAAGGAAAAACAGTGACCCTAACAGTCACTCGATAAAGGTGAAATGGGAGACACACAGTAAGCAAAGTCAAGCCATTTGCTAAACAAAAATCGCAGTCAAGGGGGTGATTTCACAATCAAATTAAGTGAGGTCTGAAGGGAAAATGATGACTGCAAGCAGATATGATTAATCATTGTCGACACCGATTAAAATAGCAGTAAAATTTTGATCTCAATATATAATGAAATCAGGCAAGTTCTCAGCCAAGAAATAGGTAAAATAAAAAAAACAATGTCTGAAGGTTCGATCGCAGTCTCCAATAGGAAAGGAAAATTTAAAAAAAAGAGGATGTCGTACAATCAATTACTGCCAACAAATGATTCCAATTCACGGTCACGACTAGTTTTTTTTTTTTTTTTTAAACACCTTCATCCAAGTGGATAACGCTGAGATTTCTCCATTCAAGAGCTCGGAACTGTCAAGGAAATCATAGAGGATAAAATATAAACAATACGCAAAGGTATTCAATCGCAAGAAGGCACAATAAAATCGATCAACCAAGAACAATCAACAAGGGTAGACAGTTGGGCAAGCATCCTTCGCTCATCATCCATGCACAGAAAAACAGGGCATTAGAATCTATAGGTCATTGTGCACTGAAGTGATGATCGTCGATTCGGCTCCTGGCCGACTGCTCAGGCATGGACTGATGAACTAGGGATGAGGAAAAACACCAGGAATAAACTCTTCATAAAAATAAATTTAAAACCAACAGGACAGTCACAACATCAAGGATCGAATGCCAAGGGAAACAAGTCAAGAAACGAGCTAAGGCTATGGGGAAAATTTAAGTTCTCGGCTGAAATGTTAAGTCCAACATATTCTTTACCCAATTAAAAATACAGAAATGAAAGTGTAGGGTATAATAATAATCTACCATACATAATAAAAGTAAGTGTATCATAGCCCAAGTTGTCCTCTCTGAGTCATTGTCCCACGCGCTTCGTACAACTCCCGCTTGTCGATCGATGATACTTCACCGGTACCTCCCAGCCAACGCTAGGGGTACTCCTCTTCCTCCTTAGCCCCCCGAGCCACAAAGAGGACACACACACTGAACTAGAGATCAACTATCTCCCATCTCGTCTCGCAAGGCCAAGCTACCACTCCTCACCGAGCTGGGTATCCCAACTCCCACAAGCTAAGTCAGTCAAATAAAAAATAAGGCATTCTCGCTATTGGTTCAGTCCCCAGTTTTAGGTCTATGGTAAACTTCAATTAGATCTTTGGCAGCATCCTAGGTAACTCCTCCAAAAATATGTCTGCAACTCTCTTACCATCGTAAGGTGTTCTAGACCTTCCGCTACTCCCTTCTCGTTTAACACAAGGATCACATAAAGCTTAAATTCCTTGCGCATGCTCTTCCATAGCTGCAAGGAAGAGATGAACCTCATGGAAACTCCTTGGTTCCGTCCTACAATAGTGCATCTCTTTTCCTCATCATCGACCAAGCTAAACTATTTCATATTATAGTTGAGGATCGCCTCATGCGATTCCAACAAGTCCATACCGATTACGACGTCATAAGATCCTAAGATAGTGACGTACAAGTCGGCCCTGGTGAAAAACTCTCCCAGGTTAAGGGTACAGCCTGTAACCTTTCCTCCAAACTTCTGTTGGGCTCCTGAAGCTATCTCTACAAAGATAAACTCATCTTGTTCAACTACCTTTAACTTAATTCTTTTTAGCGTTGCACCAAAAATGAAACTCTCGGTAGCACCAGGATCTATCAAATACAAAGGGTCTGGTCAGCGATGGTACATGGCATCTCGAGCACCATCGAATGGTGCTCTGCCTGGAAATTATTCACCACTGCATGAATCCGATGGGCCTTGCCCAAAACCCCCATGGTAGTGGGTTTGACTAATCCATAAGCTCCGCCCCTTTCCTCTGGGCAGTAATGTTGGTAATGTGGCTCCCCACAATCCAACACACTTTCTTCAGTCCAATATTCCTAGTACCCGAAGTAGATGTTGAATTCTAACAATAACGTCCAACTCAAACTTCTTGACCTTAAGTTTCTGGGTAATTTGGTGTGGAGAATACTGAAGAAGATCCAAAATGGACCTCATACTCAGGAACCGTGTGGCTGCCTTGTCGCAAGGCGTCGAATGCGTTGAGTTGACGCTCAATGAATTCCTCAGAAAGATACCTCTCTTGGAACCATTCCTTGAACAATTCCCATGACACGTCATCGATGGCCATGTTCAAATGTGGCAGGAGCGTATTCCGCCAAAGAAGAGCGCTCCCATTTAGTTGAAAGACCACCCTACAGACCTTCATGTTGGAGGTCATAATCGTGAAGCATGAAACAAAATGCCTTGTTCTACAACTGTGCCTCGACGACACAACCATCCACAACAGTCGTGGCCTCGAGAACTCAACTCTCTTGATTTCTCGGTGGATGCTAACGGTACTATCTAGGCCGCGTTGTGGACCCTCAGGGGTACAAGTGCCCTGGCCTCATCTCAGTACCGATGGTGAATCAACGCCCCTTGACATTACCTAGAAGGGCCTTGTCAAACCATCATCATCTCTTACAACAAGTGAATCCCACCCAAGGACTTGTTCTTCCCCTTGGGGGTTCGACTCCGAGGGTGCGGGAACTTCTGGAGGCGTCACACCTCCTTCCACGGCACCACATTGTGAACCTCTAAGGCGTCCTCTAAATGTGATCACCACATGGACAAATTAAGGCTTTTAATTAACGGAAGGGTTAATACTCATGGGTTTACTGCAGTGGAAAGCCTGGCGATCTACAGTCGCAGGGTTGAACCCGCTCTGATACCATATGTAACAACCCCATCGTTACGACTACCAGCGAAGCAGAAAGTGCAAATTTTTTTTTTTTTAAACAGGATGACAACAACGATTACAGCTAGACAACATACCTAACGGCGAGCACCATGCCCGTCGAACAGGAAACATGAAACTATGACTCCACGCATTGGCACAAGAGAAGTTGGGCGAAACATGCGTAAAACAACAAGGAGAAACGACTATCTGTCCGACACAATCATGACCACGCCTACAAGCTAAGGAAAACATCCCCCTCCCGACACAACGACCTAAATAGCAAATGACTAGAAGCTCAAGGAGCGCGAACCAAATGCATGAAGGTGTTACAACTAGAGTGATAACAACAACTTACAACGATCAACAACACTCACACGGGAAGCACATACTCTGGCCAAGTTATCATTCACCTCTAATCATTAGGGTGCGCAATGACCCCCCTGACCAGGAATCATGCCATCGCCAGGAAATAGGCATGACAATGACCAAGGCACAACACAATGCATCTAGACCAAAACCCAAAAGGATTCAACGTGCTAGGAGACCCAACTAACTGTCAACATACAAGAAGATTATGCCCCAGGCACCCAATCGGTCAAGTCCACACGACATAAGGGAAAACCACTACCACAACAATCGAACATCACATTAAATCCTTGGCACAACCATTCTTTTTCCAAGTGCCTCAATTAAATGACGCGATTAACCATCGATGAAGTGATCTCTCGAGAATCCAGTTATTGCATTCTATGCAAATTGCTTCCCTCAACCAGGTAAAAATAAATTGACCCTTAACTTAAAACAAGACATCCTATCCAAGGTGCTACCCTTAGGACTTGAATCCATCTACAACACTTTGTTTACCCAAATGGAACCACCTTCAAAGGGAAACAAAATTTCGATCAACATAACCCTTGAAATTCAAACATGTGCGTAAATAAAACAACCCTTAATAAAGTTAACCAAGACCTTCAACACTGCGTGAAGGACATATACACGTTGTAATAGTTAGCTAAATTTGTAAACTTCTACAATCCAAAAAGGCAAATTGATATTTAAATTAGTGTAATCTGCAACCTTTCTATAATTAATTATATATGTAAAAAGTAGGATGTGGCAAGTAGTTTTTTTTTGGTTTGTTTATACTAAGAGGGAAATTCTAAAAACAGTATGTAAATCGTTTAAGTTGATGAGGTACATCCATGCATTTTTAAGTTGAGGAAAAGGTACAACCAACTAAAGGTTAACACAGGTTTAAAAAGGGGTGGGGTCATTGTAGCATTATCAATCTTGTCAAGGTAAGAAGGTGGTTTACTGGGGGAAGCATCCAAATCATTTATCGACAACCATCAATGAATTAGCAACCATACAGGGGCAGTCAATTAAATGTTGGGTAAATGCTACTGACATATATTAAGCATGATAGTTGGCGTGTATATGATACTCTGATGTAAATTAAATACCCAATCAATACAACTGTCATAAAGAAGCTCAATACCGTATGTCTATTCCATTCTATGAAGATGCGGGCATTGTTCAAGGTTGTCTAATAAACGACGACTGTCAAGACATGGGATTTTAAAGTGCATACATTCAATTCTAAAACAAATACACATGCATTCATTTCAGTTATATTAAAACGTAACGACTCTGATCCACAGAAGCGCAGGATTAAATAATATCCATGTCACCTACGATTCTAATGCTATCAATCATTGCCATTGCTAAAAGAAATTCATTGTCTAATTAATGTTAAAACGCAGGTGAACAATTTCGATTTTGTTTCCATATTGAAAGATATAACAAAGACCCTGCCTATTATTTGAGCATGTATTAAAGAAAATCAACCCATATTTAGGAACATATTGATGTGCACATCTTAAAGTTGTGACCAGAACACTACAATCGCTGGGCATAAACTACACCCTTCAATTCACGTTGCATGTCCTTTAACTAGAGATCATGACACTAAATAAGAAGAAACAGTATAAGGAAAATTGCAATACCATTAAATTAGCAAGGAAAAACAATGACACTAACAGTCACTCGTTAAAGGTGAAATGGGAGACGCACAGTAAGCAAAGTCGAGCCATTTTCTAAACAAAAAATCGCAGTCAAGGGGGTGATTTCGCAATCAAATTAAGTGAGGTTTGAAGGGAAAACGTTGCTTGCAAGCAGATATGATTAATCATTGTAGACACCGATTAAAATAGCAGTATAAATTTGATCTCAATATATAATGAAATCAAGCAAGTTCTCAGTCAAGAAGTAGGTAAAATAAAAATAAAAACAATGTCTGAAGGTTCGATCGCAGTCTCCAATAGGAAAGGAAAATTAAAAAAGAGAGGATGTCGTACGATCAATTACTGCCAATAAATGATTCCAATTCACAGTCACGATTAGTTTTTTTTTTTTTTTTAAACACCTTCATCCAAGTGGGCAATGCTGGGATTTTTCTATTCAAGAGCTAGGAACTGTCAAGGAAATCGCAGAGGATAAAATATAAACAATACGTAGAGGTATTCAATCGCAAGAAGGCGCAATGCAATCAATCAACCAATAACAATCAACAAGGGTAGACAATTGGGCAAGCATGCTTCACTCATCATCCATGCACAGAAAAGCAGGGCATTAGAATCTATAGGTCAATGTGCACCGAAGTGACGACTGTTGATTCGGCTCCTAGCCGACTGCTTAGGCATGGAATGACGAACTAGGGATGAAGATGAAGACCAGGCATAAACTCTTCATAAAAATCAATTTAAAACCAACAGGACAGTCACAACATCAAGGATCGAATGCCAAGGGAAACAAGTCAAGCAGCGAGCTAAGTCTATGGGAAAAATTTAAGATCTGGGCTGAAATGCTAATTCCAACATATTCTTTACCCAATTAAAAATACATAAATGAAAGCGTAGGGTATAATAATAATCTACCATGCATAATAAAAGTAAGTGTACCATATCCCAAGTCGTCTTCTTTGAGTCGTTGTCCCGTGCGCTCCGTGTAGCTCCCACTTGTCGATCGATGAGACTTCACCGGTACCTTCCAGCCAATGCTAGGGGTACTCTTCTTCCTCCTTATCCCCCCTAGCCGCAAAGGGGCCACACACACTGAACCAGAGATCAACTAGCTCCCAACTCACCTTGTAAGGCCGACCTACCACTCCTCACCGAGCTGGGTATCCCAACTCCCACAAGCTAAGTCAATCAAGTAAAAAATTCTACACTGTAACGTTACACATAATAGAAGAGATCCATCCTTCTCCTCCTCCCTCCTTTATTTACAATTTCTAAGTCACTTCTTTCCCAAATTCCCATTTAATTTATTGTTCAATAATTTAATTCAGAAAAATCCTCACCGTACAGGTGTCACCCATCCCCTTCATTGCAACTTAAATTAATTTCATTAATTAATTAATTACTCCTATTTCCCTCACCCACCTAAAAGCATTCCTAGAATAGCTCTTAGGTGTCCCCATATTCCCTTACACATTTTAATGCCTTACCCCCTTACTAATTCGCTAGTTGAGTTCAATTTAGAAAGTTATTAAATGCAAGATACCTTACTAAGTTGGTCTTTCTGCTTTTTCCTTATGTTTCCCTTTCTCTTTATGTTTCCCGCTTTTTCTTAGTTTCCTAATTCTTTTAAATTTCTCTCTTTCCCTTTTCATTTAAAACTCAATTTGGAAAGTGTAGAAAATTACCTTTTCCCCTTTTTCTTTTTAATTAATAAATTTTAATTAGCATATGTGACAATAAATTAATTCCCTTTTAAATTTTTAAATCCCTCCATAATTTGATTTTAATAATTTAATCGATTTTTTTACCCCGCTTTGTCACATGTTTAATGATGATTATTAGTATTATCTATTTATTTTTATTTTTATTTATATATATATTTTTCTTTTACCACAAGTATCACGACCTAGATTTTATTTTCCTAGGTTGGGCGACATTTTATTAGGGAAAATGTATTAAATATTTTTTACCACATTATTCGTTCTAAGGCCATCTAGGTTTATTCACTTATTAGTTAACAACGTGGCGTGCCCTTCAGGATGCACTAGGTTCTCCAAGGGTGCCACTCGCCTCATTCAGTTTCCCTTGTGCGGTGTGCCCTTCAGGACGCACTATGTGCTCCATGGGAGCCACTCACCTCTTTCTATTTTTCTTTCGCGATGTGCCCTTCAGGACACACTTCATGCTCCAAGGGTGCCTCTCACCTCTTGACTGACTTGGTAGACATCAAAAACCCCTGGACTCAATTCTACGCTAGGTGATCTTGTGGGAGACTAAGGGCCTCTAAGGAATAAGGCCCATGCCTTATTTAGCGCCCCTTAGAATCATCGTGAGCGACTGTCGCAGTTGGCCCTCATGACATCGTGGGTCTTCAGGAACTAGGTAATCGTTAACCTACAGTTTGAGCCACGACGAGAGTGCTAGTAGGTTGTGGTAGGGTTGTTGTACACACCTCTCCCTCAACGTCTCTGGTTATCATGCGTGGCCTCTCTACTCCACATGTGAGTCTGGTCGGCAAGCTATCGTCAGCCTGCATAATCAACGAATCATGTCATAAATAAAATCCATAATGATAAAATCTAATCAGATGCACATAGGTCATATATACAACAATCAAACCCCAATAGTCCTCTCCCTGACTCGGTCTGGAGTCCAAGGGTCTCATTGATGCCTCTGCATCCTCGAGGTCCAAAATCCTGCACACTCAGGAGAACCGAGTCAATAGCACCTGTCTATATCAATATAGAAAAATAACATGTCATCATATCCATAATGCCTCATATCTTAATCAAATGCCCAATAGTATAATAATCTGGATCAATTGCAAGCAAGTGTCGTCAAAGAATAAGTTTGCTCAACGCGGCAAGAGCGAGATGTTACATCTACATCTATAAGATGAGTAAATATGCAACGCCTTCAAAACTAAATTCTCCTTCAGCATAGAGAGAGAGAGAGAGAGGAAGAGGTAGAGGCAGAGATAACAGAGGAAGAGGGAGAAGTCCAACCAATCAAAACTTATAATTATTCCCAAGAATGAGACAGAAACTCATAATTATTCCCAAGAAGTATTGACCCTTGTGTTGGTCCTAAATTGTTAGAGGTGGCCATTCCTGAAAAAAATAGAATAGAACAGTAAAAAAAATGATAGTGATTTTCGTGCTTTACCTGTTTCCCGCGCGAAAAAAACCCATGTCCTCTTCTTATTTCCTGTGCATAAAGCACACCAGCGAAGTTTCGAGCTTGAGCTATAGAAAATTTCTTTTCTCCTGGTATCAATCTTGCTGGATCTGGTTATCCGAGCACATGATCAATCATAGTTAGAGCTTTGAACTACATTCTTTATCGACTGTGACACTTTAAATGGTGAAAAAACAAGTGCTCTGAGGCTTTCTTTTAACGAAAAAAAAATCATGTTAACCCCTCATATGACCAAGGTCTAAGAACCAGGTTCTCTTGGGCTTCGGGGCTCCAGGCGTCTCAATCCATTGAGATCTTGCTTCCTCTGAATCGACAAACGAGAAAATAGACGAATAGATCAATGGTCCTTGTTGATTTGAGATCAACGGTCCACAATTACTTTAGGACTTTGGGCTTCAGGCTCTAGGTGATATTCCTTCCTTACCTCTCAATTCCTTCGAACTCGCAAACCTACAAACAAGGCGAAGGGATCGACGGTCTCAATTACCCGTCGAGATCTACGACTCAAAATTACTTCGGGACTTCTGGCTTTCAAAGATCAACGGTTGTCAAACCTCAACAAACCAACGACCAAGATCTTCTCCATAACTCCGGCCTTTGGGAGTTTCCGTCTCTTGACTCGCGTTATCCTCTGGAGTCTCGAATCTCCGAAGTGTGAGATCAACCTCCATGTGTCCTCTTGATTGGACAACTGAGATTTACTTCAGCCTTCNTCAAGGATTGAGATTTACTTCGGCTCTTTAGTGCTTCAGGAGTTCGTGACTCAATGCATTTTGTTTCTTCCATAGTGTTAGTTCTCCGGGCCTTCGGATCTAGTGCCACTCTTCCACTCAAATCGACAGTCTCAATCCTTTTTGAGACTTCGGGGCTTCGGTCCTTTTCAATGCACAACTCCAGCTATCCTCCAGAGTGATGAATTAGTGAACTTGTGAAGTGTGGGACCATTTGACATGTGTTTCCTGGATCCAACGGTCCAAATATTCTTTGGCTCCGACAACTTCTTCACTATGTAAACCCTCCGGAGTGTTAAGCCTCCAAAGTGAGAGATATGGTGCCACGTGTCCTTGTTGATGGACGATCCATATGAACTTCGGGACTTCGAGGCTTTGAGATATTTAGACTCCTCTGCAAACTTTTCACAAAATACACTGAATACGCAAAGTTCGAAGGACTTCGACAGTTAAGCCCCGCGTTCCTTTTCTTGATCTGACGACTACTCTTGCTCTCACCCAGATCTAACAAATGAAAACTGTTCGCCTCTTCTACGCGCTCGTCGTCCTTTTTTCTTGACTTAATGGCCCAGATCTATTCCCATGGTTGATCTAATGGTTGTTGTAGCTTCTCCTTTGCTGCTTCTGCATCTTCTTCTTAAAGAAGGATTCCACAAATTTTTAAAGATCTTCGTCTTGAATCTTCTTCTGCAAATCTACCTCCTCGTGTTGTGATGTCTCTAGCGCTCCTTTAGCGGATTGTGGAATGCTCTCCAAACTCTGTGAAGATTCTTACCTCCCGCGCTTTGATACCATGACAAAACAAGAAACTGTGCAGGAAAACAAGAAACTGAGTAGACAGAACAAGGAACGAGAATATGCGGAGCACGCAATCATATTAGCTGATAGTCTAGAGCTATAAAGAAAAAAGAAGAAACTTAATAAAAAAACAAAGGAACAGATCCTAATGACTGGTACAGCTAGCAGAACAATTGGCAATGTACAGTCACATACTGTTGAAGTTACAGTTATAACTAACAATCCAAACCTTTAACAAATTTCTAAAAAGTACTTTGAACATGCCAGGAAAACAAGCTTACTTCAAACTAATTTTGCGTTATCATGTTGACAAAAAGTTTATTCATTTCTCTTTGAACAAAGAGATAGAGAGAATAAACTTATAAAATGCAAGTTCAAATATATATGATGGTGCTCTTAGATTGTTGTTGAAGTTATTTTAAGTGTCTTCACTTGCCCGTAGGATATCTCTCTTAGATTGTTCTTGAATTTATTTCAAGTGTCTTCACTTGCACTCAATGAATCCATGCTGTTGATGAGGGGATTTTCTGCAAGAGCTATGAAAGTGAGGATTCTCTCCAAGAGCTGTGATGATTGAGAAAGGAATCCACAAAATCTTAAAAGACATTAAGTGGGTGTACCATCTTTCCAACGAATGATGGAAAGGACGCATAAAGAGAAAAACCTCTATGACAGCTTTGCTATCAAATTGCAACAACTTTATTGCTCAACTCCAATGGTTATGCCTTTTTAATAGGGGCTAGATTGTGCCATCTTTTTTGTGGATCAGAGTGTATTTGGTACGTTTAAAAAATCCCGTTGTCGCAAATTCAAGGGACAAGCTTCAAAAAGATATGAAAAAAGATTTGCCACCAGGCATAAAGTGAAGACTTGCACTTTTCACATGCAGCATGTGGGTCTAGCATCAAAATAAAAAATAAAAAAAACCAGTGGGGACTGACATCAAAATAAGATCATAAATCTTTCAAGTTTCAACTTGAAATTTTGTCAGAACACGCAAAGCGTACGTGTCTCAATGGAGGGTTCAGTATATGATTATAAAGGTCATTATAACTAACTTTAAAAATAAAAATTCATTTTCTTTTATTTTTTATTTGAATTTCAAAAAATTTACCACATTACTGATATACATTACTGATATTTCTAATAGATGACGTTTAATTTTTTTTTAATGTTTTTTTATTGCAAAAATATTGTTGTAAAGAATTTTAAGTATTTTCTTTTTTTTTAAAATGGGACAAATCAATTTAATTTCAATATTAATCATCATATTAAATAAAGCTTTTTTTATCTACTTATTTTTAAAATCTAAATCATTTTAAAATATATTAAAATTATGAAAGACAATTTTACATAAAATTTTAATAATAAAATAAAATATAATTGTTATATTTTTTTATATCAAATATTCAAACCCAGCAATAGCTACCGAAGTACATTGATTGCTACATGATTAAATTTAGTATGTTAAAAAACATTTAACCTCCCATAACAACCAGCCAATAAATTATATATAACTTCTCAAAATTCTGGAACAAGGCAATAATTTAACAATCATATAATCGATAAAACAGATTTAAAAATACCCTCAAATTTTCCTCTTCTTTAGGAGGCTCTGTGATCAAATCTGTATATGACTATTTCTGTCCGTGGCTAACGTCTTTTTTACATGGAATCTAAGTTCCCAAAATGTCTATGGTAACACTATTTATTTCCGTGATTGACGTTTCTTACATAGAATCTAATGTCCCAAAATTATTGGAAAAGAACAGACTTCAAGACGTAACTAAATGCAAAAGCACATATTTTTCACTGAAACTCAGCTATTAAATTTAGTTTTAAAAAGAACTGATTGCGTTACTGTTGTATTTTTTAAATAAAACTTGTTTTTTCCCATAAGGTTGTCCGTGCCTTCAGCGCCACGGACATTCACGGACTGGTACAATTACTTTAACGGTATGCAGTACTGCATAACATGTATTTATTCTCAGCATTGTGTTCATATATATATATATATATTGAAATTTGGTGAAAGAAATTTGTAGTAAATTATAATTTTCTGTTATTTAAATTGTATGTTTTTAATGCAGAAATAAATTTAGCATATGATTTATCCTCAAAGCTTTCAAATTCTACAAAATTAATCATTTTAATATACAAATCCAATAATTTCTAACCAATTTTCAATAAAATTAAACAAAAAAAATCCCCACAAAATAGTTAAAACTTAAAACAGCAAAACTACAAATATATATATATATATATATATATATATATATATATATATATATAACTAGCAACAACCACTTTTATGTAAAAAGTAGTTGACGCCAGTTTTCACCTTTTTCAAATAATGGCTGCTTATATCAACCAACATCCCTTGTTGCTAATTGATTGTTGCTAATTGACTACCAACATCTCTGAAATAACATTAATACATTAATGTATTAAATACATTAATATATTAATACATTAATGTATTAAATACATTAATATATTAAAAAATTATTAATACATTAATATATTTAAACTTTATTAATAATTAATACATTAATCTATTAATAATGTATTAATACATTAATACATTAAGTAAAGCATTATAAATATAATATTAATGTATTATTTAAAACATTATTAATATATTAAATACATTAATATATTTAATACATTAATGTATTAAATATATTAATATATTTAATACATTAAATACATTTAATACATTAATGTATTAAATACATTAATACATTAATATATTAAATACATTAATACATTAATTCGATGTATATCAACCATCTTTTACATTAATGTATTTATTACATTTAATAAATTAATGTATTGAATACATTAATGTATTTAAATAATTAAAATATATTAATTTATTTAAATACATCAATGTATTTAAATACATTGATGTATTAAAGAATTAATAATACATTAAAACATTATTAATAATTAATATATTAATGTATTAATACATTAATATATTAAATATATTAATGTATTAATACATTAATATATTAAATATATTAATGTATTAAACACATTAATATATTAAATACGTTAATGTATTAAATACATTAATACATTAACCACCTTTTACATTAATGTAATATGTTTATAAATAAATAAATTAACACATTATTAACATTTAAGTAAAAAGTGGGTATGTGATGAACATAAATGTGTATTTTCATCGTCAACTAAGGTCAACCATACTTATTCTCATCACATTGCGACAATATGGTTATGTTTGTCACATTAACACATAATTAATATATTAATAAATAAATACATTAACACATTATGTAATATATTAATAAATTAATTAATTAACACATTATTAAATATATTAATTAATTAATACATTATTAATGTATATACTGCAAAAGTATATCACACTAATAAAGACAACATTAATAATAATAAAGTAGTAAATACATTAATATTTTTGTATTTACAACATGGCTATGGTCATCACAATGTGATGACAAGACATTGTTTGTTACATTATGACAACAAAATATTTGCATCACATTGTGACGACGACAATATGTTCATAACATTGTGATGAGGAGTCTATGCTCATCACATTGTGACAATATGGTTATGTTCAACAGATTGTGATGATGATATTATGTTCGTCACATTGCAACAATATGGTTATGTTTGTCACATTGCGGCAATATGGTTATGGCTAGCCATGGTCATCTATGGAAAACAACTTTCTAACATGGTTAACCATTTTCAACCATGGTCACAATAAACCATGTACATAACATTGTGACGATACGATATTTTTTGTCAAATATTGATGACGATGGGGATATTACAACAATGGGGCTATGTTCATCGCATTGCGATAACATGACATTTAAGTAAAACGTAACTATGTGATGAACATAAATGTCATATGTGCATCGCCAACCAAGGTCAACCATAGTTATGTTCACCACATTGTGACAATATGGTTATGTTTGTCACATTGTATGCTCATCGTATAAGGATATGTTTGTCACATTGTGACAATATGAATAAGTTTGTCAGAGTGCAATGGTTGAGCTCTGCTCATCACGATGTGAGGACAAGATAGTTGTTTGACATTATGAACACTGGATATTTTTGTCACATTGCGATCACGGGGCTATGTTCATAACATTTCTATGACAGGATATTGTTAGTCACATTGACAATGATGAGGATATTGTGACAACGGGGCTATGTTCATCACATTGCGATGATAGGAGATACAACTAAAAATTAGCTATGTGATGAACATTAATGTCGTATGTTCATATTATGTCGTATGGCTATGTGATGAACATAAATGTCACATGTTCATATTATGTCATATGGCTATGTGATGAACACAAATGTTGTATGATTCATCTTATGTTGTATGGCTATGTGATGAACATAAATGTCGTATGTTCATCTTATGTCGTATGGATAGTAAATATATTGGATATTTGTATCACATTGCGACGACAAGGCCACGTTCATAACTTTGCGACAACATGATATTGTTTTTCACATATTGATGATGACATGGATATTGTGACAATGGGGCTATGTTCATCGCATTGAGATGACATGGCATTTGTGTAAAAAGTAGCTATGTGATGAACATAAATGCCATATGTTCATCATCAACCAAGGTCAAGCATAGTTATGTTCATCACATTGTGACAATATGGTTATGTTTGTCACATTGTATGTTCGTCGTATAAGGCGATGTTTTTCACATTGTGACAATATGGTTAAGTTCGTCATATTGCAATGGTCAGGCTACGTTCGTCACATTGTGAGGATAGGATATTTGCATCACATTATGACAACTGGATATTTGTGTCACATTACGATGACAAGATTTGTCTGTCACATTGATGATGACAAGGATATTGTGGCGATGGGGCTATGTTCATCACATTGCAATGACAAGAGATATAAGTAAAAATTGACTATGTGATGAACATAAATGTCGTATGTTCATTGGATGTCGTATGGCTATGTGATGAACATAAAATTTGTATGTGCATCACATTGTGACAATTGGACATTTGTTGTGATGATGGGGCTATGTTCATCACATTGAGACGAGAGGACAT
>SNQJ01S0000734.1:369211-383046 GCA_010110895.2 Picea sitchensis | reverse complement strand
CCTCTTCCCCTCTATAGAGGGTGGGAGGGGGGGAATTATTGGAGAAATTATATTTAAATTCTCCAATAATGCCCCCTCGTCCCACCCTCTATACCCTCTATAGAGGGTGGGAGGGGGGGAATTATTGGAGAAATTATATTATAAATTCTTCAATAATTTCCCCTCCTCCCACCCTCTATAGAGGGTGGGAGGAGGGGGCATTATTGAAGAATTTATTATATAATTTCTCCAATAATTCCCCCCCTCCCACTCTCTATTTGAGGGGAGTGGGGGCATTATTGGAGAAATTATAATATAATTTCTCCAATAATGCTCCCCCTCCCACCCTCTATAGGTGGGAGGAGGGGGAATTATTGGAGAATTTATAATATAAATTCTCCAATAATGCTCCCCCCCTCCGACCCTCTAGGCTTGATTTTAACTTTGTGAATATTGTATGTCACAAGTTATGATTTTTAATATTTGCAAATGTTGGTAATTGATGCAGTCTTGTGAATCATTTGACATGATGCAATCTATAGATATAGATTGTCTGACTAAATAATGCATGTGAAATGCGTGAGCATTTTTCCAAAATAAATTGTCTTCAATCAGGAGAAACTAACTGTATGTTCTATGAGACTATGTATTGTTATGAAGATCAAGGTTGATCACATTTGAACATCACCCTTTTGTGCAACTACCTCAATAATAATTTATTCTTTCTTATTTCTATGATATTGTGATTTAATCATTTGCTATAGTGTTATGATATTCTAATTGAATGATTATCTATTCTGGAGATAGGCCTGCATAGATCCTTCATTTCGTATAAGAGTTGGTTGTTGTTTTAGGGTAATCATGTAAAACTCTAATTCCTTTCCCATTCCATAATTTAATGGAAGTGATTATGATTATTGGTGCATCAAGATGATGACCTTTTTTATAAGGAAAGTTTTATTGGAGAATGTAGAAACAGGTTATGCAAAGCGATAATATTGGACCACTCTTACTAGAAATGATAGAGTAGCTAAGAAGGAATCTAGAAACAAGAATGTTCGAGGTTTATTTCATATTCAAATTGTTCTTGATAAAAGATTGTTTCCAAGAATTGCAGGTGAAAAGACAGTAGAAGATGCCTGGAAGAATCGACAAGAATCTTACCAAGGGAGTGATCAAGTCAAAGTTGTCAAGACATTGAAAAGAGAATTTGAGAATTTGAAGATGCAAGAAGTTGAAAATGTAAGTGATTATTGTGTGAGAGTAAAATATTTAGTCAATAAGATGGCTACTCTTAGAGAAATTGTGGACAAATAGGTTGTGATTAAAAAGGTGTTGAGGTCTCTAACACCAAGGTGGAACCATGTTGCCATAATCATTGACGAAAGCAAGGATTTTTCTACTCTTCATTTTGATAACCTAGTTGGATCTCTTTGTCTCATGAAGAAAGATTGATAGATTCATTTGGAGAAAGTGGCGAGAACGTTTTTTCTTCAAAATTGCAAATTAGAAATAATGAAGATGCCAACACTAGTAGCAAAAGAAACCAAATCCAAGGCACAGGTCAAAATCCGAATCATCCAAGAGGAAGAGGCAGTTTAAGAGGAAGAGGGAGAGACGGATTTGATCAAATAAATATCAAGTGTTATTATTGTAAAATGTATGGTCACTTTGAAAGGGATTGTATATTAAAAGAAGGTAATAATAAAAAAGGTGTTAATTATCCTCAAGAAGGTGATGAGGCCTCTACAAACAATTTGTTTTTATATTATGACTAAGCTGAAAATGGCACTAAAAATATTTGGTATTTAGATTCAGGGTGTTCTAACCACATGTCAGGAAATAAGGAGCTCTTTTCTACAATAGATGAGAGCTTCAAATCCAAGATCAAGCTGGGTGATGACAAAGCATTGGAGGTTTCTACAAAAGGAGCTATGGAACTCCATACTAAAGAAGGTATGAAAAGTGTTAAAGACATTTATTACACTCCACAATTAAAGCATAATTTATTGAGTGTTGGCCAATTGTGTGAGAAAAATTATAAGGCGGTGTTTGAAAGTCAACAATGTACAAATTATGATAAGACTAGAGGTAATAGGGTGTTTACAGTTGTGCATATGTCAAAGAATAGGATGTTCCCATTGATGTTTGGAGAACATAACAATCATCTTTCCAATATAGCATATGAGGAAAAAAGTTGGTTGTGGCATCCTAGGTATGGACATTTGAATTTTCATAGTCTGAAGCTTCTAACATCAAAATAATTAGTTTATGGTTTTCCTAAGGTTCAAGAACAGAAGGATATTTGTGAAGGATGTGCTAAAGGAAAACATGCAAGAGAGAAATTTTCAAAAGCAAATGCATGGAGGGTCCATTATCCACTTCAGTTAGTTCGCTTCGACACTTGTGGTCCTATGCAGACAAAGAGTTTGGGTAAGTCATCATATTTTATTACTTTTATTGATGATTACTCACGAAAGTGTTGGGTTTATTTTTTGAAGACGAAGGATAAAGCCTTTGATACGTTCAAGATCTTTAAATACCTTGTGAAAAATGAAAGAGGTTGCAAAATCAAGTGCTTAAGGACTGATCGTGGAGGAGAATTTTGTTCAAAAGATTTTCAGAATTATTGTGATATGAATGGCATCAAAAGATAACTCACCATTGTTTACACACCTCAACAAAACGGAGTAGAAGAGAGGAAAAATCGTACAATGGTGGAAATGGAAAGAAGTATGTTACAAACCAAGGGACTAAGCAATTCTTTTTGGGGTGATGCAGTTGCTACATCTATATATATTCTCAATCAATGTCCCACAAGTGCACTTGATATCATGACTCCATATGAATCCTGGTATGAAAAAAATCCTAATGTTAATCATTTCAGAGTATTTGATTGTGTAACCTATGTCCATGTAGTTGAGAAAAAGAGACAAAAGTTAGATCCAAAAAGTGAGTCATGCATTTTTGTTGGATATAGTGAACAAAGTAAGGCTTACAGGTTTTATAATCCCCTCACTAATAGCATTGTTGTGTCAAGATATGTGATTTTTGATGAAGGGGGGGTTTATGGTCATAAAAAATGCCATGATGATATGTCTAAATTTGTTTTGGATAGGGATATTATTGATGATATTGATAATGAGCAGCCCACTAATATTTCAGTTCCAAGTGCTACAAATCCATCAAGTAGCCCCTCATATAATTCTTTAGTTCCAAGTGAAATACCAACATCAAATTCAAGTTCTGCAAGGAAGGTAAGAAGATTAATTGGCATTTATCAAAGGAGTAAAAGTCCAACACATGAAGAAAATCCAATAGGTGAGACAGTAAATTTTTCTTTACTTTCCAAGGCTGATTTTCAACCATCATGTTTTGAAGATGCATGTACTAATGAGGTTTGGGTGCAAGAAATGAAAGAAGAGGTAGATTCTATTCACATGAATGATACTTGGGAGCTTACAGAACTTCCACATGACAAGAAAAATATTGGTACTAAATGGGTCTACAAGACTAATTACAATAGTGATGGGAGTGTTGAAAGACACAAGACACAAGACAAGATTAGTTGCTAAAGGCTTCACACAGAGGTATGGAATTGATTATGAAGAAACATTTGCACCAGTAGCAAGAAAAGATATTGTTAGAATGATGATTTCATTAGCAGCTCAAAAGAAATGGAGCATTCATCACATGGATGTGAAAAGTTCCTTTTTCAATGGGTACTTAGAAGAACAAGTCTTTGTGGAACAACCACAGGGTTTTGAAGTGAAATGAAAATAACATCAAGTATACAAGTTGAATAAGGCTTTGTATGGCCTCAAGAAAGAACCAAGAACATGGTATGTTAGGATTGATGGATATTTTTAGGAGAGTGGATTCAATAGAAGTAAAAGTGAACCTACACTTTACTACAAACAAGAAGGTAATTATATTTTGATTATAAGTCTATATGTTGATGACTTAGTATATATGGGTAGTAGTTCTAAGATGAAGGATGAATTCAAAATTGCTACGATGATTGAATTCGAGATGAAATATTTGGGTCTCATGCAATATTTTTTGGGAATCGAGGCTTATCAAAATGAGAATGAAATTTTCATTTGTCAAACAAAGTATGCAAAAGATATGTTGAAGAAATTTGATATGGTATATTGTAAACCAACCTCCACTCCAACTGCTCATGGAATTGTGTTGTGTAGAGATGATGGTGTTGAAATAGTTAATGAGGAAACATACAAAAGTATTGTTGGAAGTTTGATGTTTCTAACCCACACAAGACCTAATATTTCTTATTCAGTTTCTCTTGTTTCAAGATACATAGCAGAGCCATCTGAAATACATATGAAGGAAGCCAAGAGGATTTTGAGGTATGTGAAAGGAACTCTAAATTTTGGTATTCATTACTACACTTCTAAAAGGTTTAATCTTGTTGGATTTAGTGATTATGATTGGGGAGGTAGTTTGTATGACCAAAAGTCTACATCTGGTAATTGTTTCTCTTTTGGTTTGTGTTTGATTACTTGGATCTCAAAGAAGAAAAGTATAGTTGCACTTTCATCCACAGAAGCAGAGTATGTTGCAGTCACCTAAGTAGGTACACAAGCATTATGGCTTAGAAAAGTTCAAGAAGAAATTTGAGAGAAATAAATTCATCCTACAGTGATATTTTGAGATAACACTAGTGCCATCAAATTGGCCAAGAATCCATTCCATCATAGCATGACAAAACATTTTTATTTAAAGTATCATTTCGTTAGAGATTTGGTGCAAAAGAAGGAAGTAGAACTAAGGTATATAAAGACTCAAGAACAACTTGTAGACATTTTCACTAAAGCACTTGCTAAAGTCAATTTTTTGAAACTTTGAGATCAGATTGTGAGCCCTCTCAGCATCAAGGGCGAGTATGTTGGTAATTGATGTAGTATTGTTAATCATCTGACGTGATGCAATCTATTTTCAGTTTTATTTTCTGTCTGTTAGTGTGTGAATGTCACCCTTTTGTGCAACTACCTCAATAATATTTTTTTCTTTCTTCTTTCTATGATATTGTGATTTAATCATTTTCTATAGTGTTTTGTTATTCTAATCGAATGATTATCTAGTCCAGAGATAGGGTTGCATAGATCCTTCATCAAATTCTTCAACAAATTCTTAGAGATGTTGACTTTGTATACAAATATAAATTAGCCTTACGAATAGAACCGTAAACTACAATAGAATTTAAGATTGCAGCTATCCAAACAGAAGTAAGATTCACTTCAATTAAATATATTCTTGTGAAATTTTGGTTACTGTTAATTTTTTGTTTCTGCAGAGTTGTGAATGATAGATTTTCTTAGAGTGATATCTGCAAGTTATAACACAATAAGTTATTTGCTTAAGTTATGCACTGTGTATTGATTATATTATTCAATTGTGTTCCTTAGATGCATTGCTGGGTGAGATAAAAGTCATTGTAAAAGCATCACTAACACTGGTTCTATATTTGAATACACCATCATTTTGCAAAGTCATAAAAGCCTTTACATTTCAAAAAACTTAAAGAAGTGGTATAAATTTAAGTATTAATAGAAAGTTGAGCCATGGTGCAGGAAGATAATTGGCCAGTTTACATCACACACCCATGAATCACGCACTGATACAATCTATGCAAAATATTGTATGTGGTCGCAAACATCAAACCCTACCTCCGAAGGAGAAGATTCAAAACAAACTTGAAACTGTGTCACTTCAATCATAGATCATACTTGGAGAAGGTTATTATAGAAGCTGAACAAGTCAAACCCAAGGAATCAAATAGAATTTAGCTAATAATATGACTTCCCTACCACACGCAAAGAAGAACATAATTAGCAACCTGAATAATAACAGCTTCGTAGATTAGAACCATGGCACAACCCACACCCACAAATCATATTCCTTATCCATATTTCCATATTTTCATTGGAGAACTGCTGGAAAGTGGCAAATTTTAGCTTGTAAGAATATTTTTGAAAATATGCAAATGATTAATTCAAATGTTTATTGTTTAATACCATGTTGCAGGGAAAATCCCTAACCTGGATTTCACGCCAACCACACATTATAACTTTGGTGAAGTTAAAATATCATTTTCTAAAATAATTTGCATGGAATAATAAGGATCTTAATGGTGTGCTTGAATGGATACCTAGTGAATCCATTCATGATTTGATAGTGATTTGAGAATCCTGTGAAAAACATCTCTATGTCAACTATAGAATATTGATCGAATGGTTAGTAAGAGGTTCTTGATGTGTTCCACAACAATAGTTTTCACCAAAGGCGAATTTAATTTTATGCATGGCCAGCAGATTTGTTCCAACACTATGCACCACACCATGGACACCTCAGCCCCAAAGCACAAAGGAGTAAATCTACAAAATAGTACAAATAGGTAATCAATGTGGCCATGATACAATATTTTAAATATTTCCAATAATCAATGTAAAACGTTTTAGAGGGGCTGTGTTGGGAATCTTGAGGTTAATTGTTAGTTAGATCCAATTTGTTTTGGACATTTCAACTAGAGATCTGTTCACCTAAATGTTTCTAGAAAACTATGCTAGTGCATTGTCCTATATGTATTTATGTTATTTGTAAAGCAATGAAAGCTTAATGACTTCTAGCAACAGTTCAAAGTGTTTTTTTGTTAGTTGTCAATGAATGTTGTAACATTCATACCTAATCTCCTTGATTTCGTCTATCATTGGTATCAAAACAACATTGAGCTATCCTTCACGAGTCAAGTGAAGGTTTTCTACATGAGTTGGTAAGAAAAATGTTATTCTATTAAATTTGTGACTATGAATACATTCTTGTTCAGTGATGGTGAAAGTTTTTACAAAAATAAATTGAATTTCTAGTAAATCTAGTATACACTCATAAAAAGTGTTTGGAAAAATTTAAATTTTCTCTATTAATTTAATTTTGTCTATTAATTTAAAATTTTGTGGACCCAGAGGAGACAGAATGTATAAACCTATGTTTATTCATGTGTAAAGGGGGTTCCTTTTTTTTTTGGAATTTAGAGGCTCTGAACACTGTTGTAAAGGGATTTTAGTTGTAGGTGAAGAGGAACACTCGTATTTGAGTTATTTGAGAGTTTTCCTTTCAAGATTCAATCTTTGTATTTGAGACATGGTTTGCACTATTGCATATTTTATTTTCAACAACAAAGTTCATGATTTTGAAAGGATTGTTGGAGATCTATTTGTAAAATAGAGAAATGTAATTAGGTTTATTATTTGTATTCGAATACTTTTATCTGTTAATGAAAATTTTACTCTTTTAATGGAAGATCTGTGCCAATTATTTCATATTTTGCACTTTTGTGTGATATGAAATGATTGTCTATTAGATCAGCTATCTATCTAATGGAATTATAGATTTGTTATTTATTTCCAATCATCTATTGTACTTAAATCCAATTTCTAAGTAACTATTTGCTCATAAGTTTGTCATTTGAAGTAGATTAATTGACATTGAACTCTATGAACTATTTATGCATTTTGATGGCCCATCTTTTATTGTTTTAAATATCCAAACAAAGAATGTATGACAATCTTAATGTTAATTGTTTGAACTAATTCAACAACTTGACATTCATCATAAAAACATTTTTAATCCCCACTATATTTAAATCCTTGCACTTGGTATTTGAGAGCCATCTCTTGAGTGTCAAGTTAGATTAGTTTACTTTACTTTCTGCGTTGTATTTAGATATAGAATTAGAATTAGATTAACTTATTTTATTTTGTTGAAGTCTCCTCATGCAAGAGAAATTTCATTTATGGCTTAGTTGAACCCTTGTGTCAGCTTAAGGATTGCTTCCTTGCAAGCTAGCTGCGAGAAGGTAATTCCTTCTCTTTTGTCTATTGATAAAAGAAAGTATCAAAATACATTAGAAGATAGAAGGCCATGTACATATATTTTTATATATAGATTAGATTAGTAATTATCTTAAGTTAGTTTTAGATAAAGGTAACTTGAAATTTAACCAATCATAATCACCATCCCAAATGGATAAGGGCCTAATTGGGGCCCTGACCAGGTGATCTCCCTATGATGTTGAACATGGTAATTTTTGGCCATCAACAAGACCCAATCACACTCTTGAATTGGAAGTTGGATCAAATGAAAACCTTTTTCCTATAGAATCAAAATCAGATCATGAACAGGTTGATAACTTTGGAGAGGTGTGATCATGCTCCAACACGTCAATTTTTCAGGAAATAAAGGGAAAACATGGGCTGGAGACCAAGGCCACAACAAGAACAAAACCTTATATTTTGTTGGGATTGTCAACTTGGAGGGATCACCAAGGTGTTTTCCTTGCCAAGAAACTCATTCAAAACATAAGTTTTTGAGATGGATGAAAGAAGAAGAAGATCGAGGAACTATCAACAGGTTTAACTTCATTGACACAATTTTCACTCTACGGGATGAAGAGCGCGCTGACATCACCATGGAACAACTTGAATAGATCAGGAATAGGGAATCTAGACGAGATAAATTAAAAGTTTTGAACCAAGTAGAGGAAGACCTTATGGATAAGTTGAAGAAAAAGGAAATATTGGCCCATTCAAGAACAAACTGAGTGCAAGTCCCACTACCTCCATCCACAAAGGAAGTATCTCCACCTCCATTTTGTGACGTAGTACCACAACCTGCTCCAACTAACGAGGAGCTTTGTATGAATATAGATGTGCCCAACATGATGGGAAAGATGAATATGTCAATACCTGTGGTAGAAATGTGCAAGATTCCTTCCACAAGAAGAGAAGTTTTGACATCATTAAAGGTACAAGATGAAGGAAACAATCCTTCAGTCATCCTAAATACTATGTATCATTAGAGCCAGGGAGAAGAGTCTCTCAATTTTTATCTTTCCTTGGGAATAAATAATTTTTGTTTGAATAATTGTATGTTAGATTCTGGAGCCTCGGAAAATGTGATGTCTCAAAAGGTTATGAAACAACTCGGTTTGCCAACAAATCACCCTTATGGAAATTTTTGTGGTATTGATTCAAGGAATATGAAGGTGTACGGTCTCATAGTTTATGTGGAGATGTATCTTCAAGATTTCCCCCATATCAAACTCACCATGAATATAATTGTGATTGATGTACCAGATGCTTGGGGAATGCTCTTGTCAATAAGTTGGTAAGATACCCTTGGGGGTTTTCTTAGTTTGGACCTTACTCATTCACATATCTCTATGGGAGATGATACATTTGAGATCTTATACAATCAACATGTTGTGAAGAATCATGTAGTTGACCCGAATGGCCAAGATTGTTGTAGTGATTTTGAGTACAATGTGGCACCTTAGGTCATTGAATATGATCCTCGGGATTTTCCTTTTACAAAAGATGATTGTATTGATACATTACTCCTAAAGACAGACAATTACAAAGAGAAGATTGTAGAATACCAACGTAAGGATTCATGATCTATCAAAATACTCAAGAAGGATGAAGATAAGAATGATAAAGAGAGAGAAGAGGCTATCAAGGGCATGCTCAATTCAAGTCCACCTACTCATCCTTACATTGAAGACACACATTATGTTGAATTTGACAAAGGAAACCTTGCACTCATGTGAGATAAGAGAAAGGGAAAACCTATGTATGATCATATGTGTGATTTTTTATGGTTTGGCCCTTACATCGTCAATAAGAAGTCGAAGAAGGGAACTTATTGTTTATCTTCCATGGATGGGAGGATGATTCCACTACCAGTTGATGGGTCTATCCTTTGACCCTGTGTTGATGGGACTTGATCTCCATAGGCCTCGGGCCTCGAGTAAGTAGGTAGGTTATTTTTCTTTCTTGCGTTTGCATTTTTGTTGTTTATCATAGTGTATTTGCATTTTCATTCATATTTTTATTTACATGTTGATTTATTTCCATTTATGAATAGTTGTTTTACTACATTTTCTTGAACCATATTAAATGTTAGTTAGAAGTTTTTTTTTAAATGCAAAATTTTATTTTTAAGAGATAGTTCTTAATTTTGAATTTTTGGTTATATGAATAAATGGGTGAATGCACCACCCTTCGATATTCCAACATGTTTCTTTAAGCGTGTGTAGGCACATGTCTTACCAGGAGATGTTCAGGTTCTCATGTACTATACCATATGTTACCCCCCCAGGCTAGGGGTAACTAAGGGGATGATGTCTTAAGGCCCAAAGGTTGAATACATGGAGTGTCGAGAGCTAGATAAGTAGACAGAGCCACTCCTCTTACCACACATCAACAATGATTGAAAAAAACAATGCCCAACATACCATTTTGGCCCACAGAGGATAGAAACTCTTTCTTCATGAGCTAACAAGTTCGATCTCATGGTAAGTGTCATTTTATTAATTGAAGCACTTGAGAATGTTGCAAAGGTTACTTTCTTGATTATGAAAATGTTTGCTTGGAAATTATACCTTATTCCTCATTTCACCTTGGTGGTTAACATGGTTTCCTAGTAAGTGGGTTATCCTCGAGAAAAGGGTTTCTACTAGGGGGTCTCCTTGAAGGGTCATCGTACCATTCCCATCCATATTTACATCTTTCCATGCCTCTTCCCCTCAGTTTCCTCATCTTTTGGGTTTTTGGGCTTATTGGCCCCAAGAAGGGCTTGTACTCCATTTCATTGGAAGAAGGGGCTAAAGGAATATAGGTATTGTAGCTGGAAAAAGATAAAATCCATAAATTATCCTCTAGATGCTCTCCCTAAGGTCTTGAGAGCAACAAAATGCTTCTCCATAAAAAATCCAAGGACCTTTAAAAAAGAAAACACAAAATTAATAAATGTCACTCTTGTTGATCGAATACATTTGTGGTGTCTTTTACTTTCCTTGCACATGGAACTCAATGTATTCTTATCTCCAAGTGGAATTGCGGTGCTCCTCACTTTCCATTGCACATAACACTCAATGTTTTGGACTATAATAAATTAAGTGTAATAAAGGGCTTCTAAAAATGTTGCATTACAAACGAAGATGCAACACACCCTCTACAAAGGCACCCATAAACAAGACTATATGAGCCCTTGATATGTCAATACCCCCATGCCCAAAAGTCACACCCCCATCCACCTCATATTCGCTACATGACTTACATAAGGTCTTATAGGGAAACACTCCTTGACTTTTGGGATTATCTACCCAATATGGCACCATGACAACCCTCCCATACCCAAATTTGGTAAATTGTATAATGTATTTGAGAATTTGTTTAGTTTGAAAAGGGGGGATTTAATACACATGTTTGAGTGGTTCTTTTATTAAATTTTTCTTAGTTGACATGATATATGTGACTTGTGGACCCTTGGAGGGCATACTTGTTTGTCTTTGTAGGAACATTCCATATGTAATCTATTCCATGAAGGAACTGTGCCATTTTGATCTTCATGGGGGGTTGAAAACCACAAAGATGGGCGTCATACCCCACAAGATGGACAGAGTACCCCGGAGCCATTGCACACTTGAGATTATGTGTGTTTCCTTTGGAGGCACTTGGACATCCCTAGGTGATGAAATCATAGCCCCTTCCACTTGGACGTTTTCCTTTGCATTCCCAAGACGTCACCTTCCAAACCTTGATGTCATGTGGAGTCTAGGGTTTTGATGGAATTGATGGTTCCCGAAGAGATATTATGTAGTTGGAAGAATATGCATGACATGACACTCTGGAGCATGAGCGATAGACACATGGCCATTGGAGGACCAAAAAATTGCATCTAGAGGCTCAATGTCTCACTTTTGAGGCCTAACATCACCCTTTCATGGTATGATGTCACCCTTGTAAGGGATTTGCTTTATGTAATTTAATTTTTTGTAAATTGTAAAGGAAAATAAAGGAGGTCAACACCCTTTTAATGTGGTGTTGACTTTATTATGTGGACAAATTGGTTTTAGATGACATCATATAAATAGAGGTCATCTCACTTTTATTTGATACACAACTCACTTGATAATTACATAGCTCTTGGCTAGAATTTTTTCCCTAATTGGGAAATTCTCTCTATCTTGTCTCTTGTGCGGTTGGATGTTTCACTTGTCTATTGGTTGAAGGAAGGCTAGTGACTTCTCTCGATGTTTTTTTCTTGGAAATTGTGGTGGAATATCATGATAAGTAAGGATTTTTCATTCTATCTCTTAGATTAGGTAATAAATTTATACAATTGTATGTTTTTCTTCTTGATTTCAAGGTTATTTTGTCAAACCCTTGAAGGAGTATAAGGGCATACACCCTCCATCAAGGATCTATCTTTTGTTGTCATTGAAAAGACTATTGAAAATGTTTCTACAAGGATTAAAATGGATTAC
The DNA here is from genome assembly GCA_010110895.2 of Picea sitchensis. Classification (NCBI taxonomy): domain Eukaryota; kingdom Viridiplantae; phylum Streptophyta; class Pinopsida; order Pinales; family Pinaceae; genus Picea; species Picea sitchensis. Next base: position 370,718 of record SNQJ01S0000734.1, on the reverse strand, counting down.
ACCCCTAGAGGAGTAATAAACCCTAGCTCAGAAACAAGAGACTCCATAACCCAATAGATAAGGCACTAATATCATTGGATATTGAATATTGTGCATTGGTAAACATGATTTCAAGGGGATTGAATTTTTCAAGTTTGAAATTTAATTCTACATTCTTTAAGATATATTGTTCCCTAAGTGTGTATTGTTTAGACAAGTGATCTAGATGTTGTAATAAACATTTAGATACATCTAATAGGGATGCATGAAGCTCCCTTTGTTTCACTCTCTCACTCACTTTTCTACTTCTTAAATTCACTTGTAAGCCTTGGTAATTGTTCTACTAATTATAAACTATTGTTTGGGTGGCTTACTTGTTGATTTTAGTGGATAGAACTTCTTGTTGTAGAAAAAGTTTTCTACAGCTGTTACAAAATCTTGTTGATAACACTTAATAATAGCCCTCTTTTGCAATCAAAGTCTTGGTTTAAATATTGGAAAATTGTCTACACTTGACTTTCATGCTTTAATTTGCAGTTGTCATAACCTACCTATTATTTACCTATTATTGATATATATTTCCATATTTCCACAATTTTGGAGAAACACGGTTTGTTGTTGATTCCCCGTTGATTTTGAAGCTTTAATCATCAATAATTTTATATGAATACAATATGTCATATATTATATTTTTAAGCATCAATTATTTTTTAATAATGAATATGCATTTCCCAATATAACAATTTTTTACTCAAAAGTCTTTTTTATCTTTGTCTCCTCTACCAATTCTAGGAATATAAAACACCATACATTATTTTTTTTAATCATTAATTTTTATTTTTTATTTTAATAATTGATTTTTTTTAATTATTAATTTTTTTTTATTTTTTTTAATAATTGATGTGTATTTCCCCATATATTATTTTTTGAGATTACTCAAAAACCTTTTGATGTACACAGTAAATGATTTTTTTACACCAAAGCCTTTTTATGTTACTCTAGTCCTCAATGCCAATTGTAATTATGATGCTATAAGATAAAAATCTCTATTAAATCTATATGTATTTCAAGAGGCCTGAGCAACCATGATGGGCCTGTACTCCATTGATCACCCATATTAATCTTTCTTATATTTCAAGGGACCTGAGCAACCATGATGGGCCTGTACTCCATTGATCACCCATATTAATCTTTCTTATATTTCAAGGGACCTGAGCAACCATGATGGTTGTGAACTCCATTGATCTCCCACGTTAATTTTTGTTTATATATGATAAATTTGTTTACAGAACATGAATACACAACGTATTGGAAAACTCATGATTTTCAAATAAAACGGCCGGTCGCTCAAAAAATTCCAAAATCATTGTTGTTTTCTTCTCCTTTGGATAACCTCTGAACCCAAGTCCGTTTACTCTCCTCCTTACAATGGCAGAAGCCACTGCTGTTCTTCTTGTTTTTACTGGATGTTGTGGAGTTAACTTCTACGTACTCTTCCATGTCAATAGTACTGCTCATCATTTCCTCC
>SNQJ01S0000734.1:328501-347034 GCA_010110895.2 Picea sitchensis | reverse complement strand
AAACTACAAGACCAACTTCAAACAAAAAATATATTTCTCTTCAAATATATTTTAGAGTGAACCACGCATTGTTTTAGAGTGAACCTCTTAAAATATTACTATTAAAGTCTCTCATTATGCAATAACATTGAAGTTGAATTCAATGATATGCTTGATTATAACTCTCATAATGTGCCATTTTATTTAACTCATCCTCCTATTTTGTTGTTGTTAAAATCGAACAATGTTTTAGAAAATTTATCTTGACCATACTAAAAACTTATCCCAATGTTGCAACCTGACGAACATAGTAATATTGAAATGTGACAAACATAGTAATGTTGAAATGTGATGAACATATTAACATCGATGTGATGAACATAGTAATGTCACAATCTCACAATCAATGCAATGTCACTATGTGATGAACATTGCCCTGTTGTTGGAATCTGAAGAGTCGTCCCTTTCGTCACAATGTGACGAACATAGTAATGTCGCATTTTGATAAACAATGTAATGTCATAGTGTCACGAACATAGTAATGTTGCAATATGACAAACATAGTAATGTTGGAATATGACGCAATATGATGAACATATAATGTTGTGATGCAATATGATGAACATATAATGTTGCATGAACATTTAATGTGTTGCAATGTGACGCAAATGTTGCAACACATAATGTGTTGCAATGTGATAAACATATAATGTCACAATGTGACGCAAATACCATGTTGTCGCAATTTGATTAGAGTATCCTTTCATCATAATGTGACACAAATATCATGGCATCGCAATGCGACGACCATATTATTGTCGTCCCAATGTGACAAACATAGCGTTCTTGTCACATTCTGATGAGCATGGCCTCCTCATCACAATCCGATGCAAATATCATGTCATTGCAATGTGACACAAATATCATGTGATAGCAATGCGACGACTATAACCTTGTCATCACATTCTCATGAACATTGCCTCCTTGTCACAATGTGATGCAAATATCATGTCATAAATGTGATGCAAATATCATGTCACCGCAATATGATGAAAATATCATGTCATCGCAATGTCACACAAATATCATATCGTCGCAATGCAATGGCCATAGCCTTCTTGTCGCAATGCAACGAACATAACATTGTCTCAATTAATGCATTAAGGCTATGTTCAACCTAGGCTATTTACTAAGGCTATGTTTGACCTAGGCTATTTAATAAGGCTATGCATTAATACTTTATTAATGTATTAGTATGGTCATTAAGGTCCTAATTATGTATTACTAAGGTCAGTAAGGTCAATTTATTACTACTTTAATAATGTATTATTAAAATGTATTAGTGTATTAATACTTTAGCAATGTATTAATTAATAATTTATTAATAAATTAATACAATACATTATTAAAGTATCAATTAATTAATAAGTTACATGATACATTAATGAAAATCAATACTTTAATTTAGACATTACATTATTGTAATGATGCATTATTTATGTATTACTACTTTAATAATGTATTACTATTTTATTATTATTTTAATGCACTAATACTTTACTATTTTAATGAACTAATACTTTACTATTTTATTATTGTTTTAATGCACTATACTTTCCCTCTGGTACCTCGCCACCTCCTTAATGAATTACCTCTTCCCTCCTTATAACCTACCTGTGGACAAATAGGAAAATAATATTTTCGTTGGGAGATTAGGAAAAACTACAATGCATCTCGTGATTCTTTTGAAGGTACAAGTAATTTGCTATCATGGAGACGTGGATGGAGGCGCATTGCATAACCAATCATTTAAATCAACGGATTAAGACTCTACTATTACAACAGATTAAATAGGAAAATAATTTAATCTCAGTTAATAAATATGAAAATAATTTAACACTATGCAAATTAGTTATATACTTCTTCTCTCATAAATTGAATTTTTAAACTAAATCCTAAACCTAATCCTAAATAGTAATTTAATAATAATTTATTTATTAACATTATTATTAATAATTTTGAAAGTAATATTATTAATAATCTTAAAAGTAAAGTAATATTATTATTTATTAACATTATTATTATTAGTCTTGAAATTAAAGTAATGTTGTTAATGTTTAAACATTAATATATTATTAATGTTTAAAATTAATGTAATATTAATGTTAAAAAATAATGTTATATTAATGTATTAATTTTATATTGTGTAAATATATTATTAATGTAAAACAGATTAATAGTAATAAGTAAATATAGTAATATGACAATAAAGTTCAATAATTAATATTTTAAACTTTAAAAAATTATGTTTAATAAATTAAAAAAAATAAAAATAAATTGTAGATTTAATTGAAAAGTTTAAATAATATGAACGTTCTAGAGTAATTAAATTTCAAACTAATGTTTTTGATAAAAATTTGGAAAACTTTGTATACTATGTAGAGAAATTTTTGAAATGAGTATAATCAATCACCATACTTAATTAATCTCTTAAATATCCTTCCTTAACCCTAAACCCTATAATTTTAATAATGTTACATTAATGTTAATATAGGTTGAATATCTTTCATTAATAATGTTATAATGTTTGAATACCATGAATTATAATGTTTGAATATAATTAATGCTATATGAGTTTGAAAAATATTTTATTTTTAAACGATATTAAATTTTGATGAATAGTTTATTCTTAAATGGAATGACAACCCAATAATTGTCAATATGGATCAATCCATTCAAGTTATTCAACTTATTACATTTAATATGTCACAATATGGCTTAATTTTAATGTTTACTTCTTAATTTATGAAAGTGAAACTTAATCTCTCACAATTTTACTCCTTAATTCAATGTCATCTTCTTGTATGCCACAAATATCAATGTCAACCTTATAAAATTATTGATTTCTAAATGTGGCTATGTGACACACTCTTCAATGTAAAGAACAAGACCAACTTCAAACAAAAAATATATTTCTCTTGACGAACATAGTAATATTGAAATGTTGACCATACTAAAAACTTATCCCAACATTGCAACGTGACAAACATAGTAATATTGAAATGTGACGAACATAGTAATGTTGAAATGTGGCGAACATAGCAACATTACTATGCCACATAATGTATTAACCATGTTATGTAACCACTTTACTAATTGTATTAATATTATTGGTTATGTAATGGCGTCATTTTCCACCTTTTTGATATACGCAAAATTACAGCATATATCAACCACTTTTTACTTAAAAGTGGTTTTTTTTGGCATTACTAATCGGCATATTAATAATTTTATGAGGTTAACATAATGTATTAATAATTTTCCAACGTCGCACTGTGACAAAAAAGTACTGACGCCACATTATAGCAACCATTTTCCCAACGTCGCAAAAGTAAAATATGATTCTACACTGTGTCAAGTGTTTCAAAACATTGCATTATGACGAACATTTCCCTACGTCGCATTGTGATGAACATTTCCCTACGTCGCAATGTGACGACCAGTTCCTAATGTCACATTCTAACGAACATTTCTCATCGTCACAATGTGACAAAAATTCCCCTTTTGTTATCAATGTTCTTAGGAAAAATACAAATCATTGTCTAAAACGTCAAACATGATTCCATACATCTCATTGTGACTAACATTTCCATTTCATTATGATGAACATTTCCAATGCATTGTGACTAACATTGCATTGTGAATAACATCACATTATGATGAACATTTACCTACGTCGCATTGTGACGAACATTTCCCTACTTAAATGTTCTTATAAAAAGAATAAATCATTATCTGCAAAATATATATCAAGTAGATTTGTTATCGATGTCATTAGAAAAAGTATAAATCATCATCTAAAAATTTGAGTATGTTTTTATGTCTATGTATTTAATATGCGTATAAATTATTGAATGATTTTCTATCAATCTCCTTACAATAAGTATAATTCATTACCTGCAAAGTTGAAGATGATTTTCTATCAATGTCCTATAAATAAGTATAACTCATTGTTTGCAAAGTAAAATATTTTTCCCCACATCGCATTTTTACAAAAAATTGTCAACGTCACACTAGGTTGGGAAATGTTAATTACAATGCGACATTAGGAAATGTTCATGACATCGTGATATTGGCAAATGTTTCTCGCAATGTGACATTGGGAAATTTTCATGACATTGCATTGTTGAGATATTTTTGTCAAAATGTCCCAACATCTCAATGTGATAAAAAAATTACAACACCGCAATGTGACAAACATTTCTAAACGTCGCAATGTGACAAACATTTCCCGAAATTGCCTTGTGACGATCATTTCCCAATGCCACAAAAGTCAAATATTATTCTACAATGTGTCAATTGTTTCTTGACTTCGCATCGTGATGAATAATTCCCAGCGTTGCATTTTGATGAACATTTCCCGGCATTGCAAATGTGAAAAAAAATTCTCAACCTTGCAATGTGATGATAATTCCTCAATGTCACAATGTGACAAACATTTCCCAACGTCGTAATGCGATGAACATTTCCCAACATCACATTCTGACGAACATATTCCAACATCGCAATGTGATGAACATTTCCCAATGTTGCATTGTGACAAGCCTTCCCCAATGTTCCCATGTCACGAACATTTCCTAATGTCACATTGTCATGACTGCTTCCCAATGTCACAATGTGATGAACATTTCTCAACGTCGTAGTGTGGCAAACATTTCCCAACATCGCAATGTGACAAACATTTCCTCACATTGCTTTGTGAAGACCATTTGCCAGCGTTAGAAAAATAAAATACGATTCTACAATTTTTCAAGTGTTTACTCAGATCACATTGCAATGATTTATTACCAACGTTGTTTTTTGATGAAATATTCTCTACGTCGCAATGTGACGAACATTTTCCAATGTCACAATGTGACAAACATTTCCCAACATTTCATTTTGACTACCATTTCCCAACATCACACAAGTAAAAGATGATTTTACAATGTGTCGAGTGTTTCAAGAAATTGGGTTCTCAGCAATAATTCCCAACATTACAATTTGCATTGTCATGAAATTTTCCCGACGTTGCAATGTGACGAACATTTCCTAACATCGCAATGTAACGAACATTTCCCAACGTCACAATGCGATGAAAATTTCTCTATGTCGCAATATGACGCGCATTTACCAGCATCACAATGTGATGAACATTTCCTAACATCGAAATGTCATGAACATTTCCCAACGTTCCATTCTAGCGAACATATCCCAACATCGCAATGTGATGAGCATTCAACATTGTCGCACTGTGACAAACATTTCCCAATGTTGCAATGTCACGAACATTTACTAATTTTGAATTGTCATGAGCATTTCCCAACATCACTATGTTACGAACATTTCTCAACATTGCAATGTGACGAGCATTTTCCAACGTCGCAATGTGACGAACATTTCCCAACGTCGCAATGCGATGAGCATTTCTCAACGTTGCAATGTCAAAACATTTCTTCACATCGCATTGCGAGGAATATTTCCCAACATTGCAATCGACGAACATTTCCCAACATCGCAAATTGATGAATATTTCTCAATATCACAATGTGACGAACATTTCCCAACATCGCAATGTGACGAAAATTTCCCTACATCAACCACATTTCTGACGAATATTAATGTATTATCTTATTAACATTAATTAATTACTACAATAATTATTTTACATTTGAACATTACAATAATCAATTAATGCACTAATTAACTTTCAATTCATCAATATGTTAATATATTTTAATATATTACTTCAATTTATACTTTAATACATTAATATAATAATGTATTAATACATTATAATTATTTATAAATACATTATTATAATATATTAATATTTTATTAATGTATACATATCGACGTATCATTAATGTATTCTATTAACATTAATTAATTACTACAATAATTATTTTACATTTGAACATTACAATAATCAATTAATGCACTAATTAACTTTCAATTCATCAATATGTTAATATATTCTTTTAATATATTACTAATTTCCATACTTTAATACATTAATATAATAATGTATTAATACATTATACCATTTATAAACATTTCATTATAATATATTAATATTTTATTAATGTATAAATCATATTAATTTATGATATATTTCAAAGATTATTAATACATTATTATAAGATATTATTTGTATAATGTAGTATTACATTTTAATGTGATATTACTTTATTATCAATATTCTATTTATGTATATCAATATTCTATTTATGTATTATTTTAATGGAGTATAAAAACTTTATTAACTTATTATTACTTTAATAATATAATACTTTAATGTGACACTTACTTACATTAATGTATCAATATTTTATTTATGTATTATTTTAATGGAGTATAAATACTTTATTAACTTATTATTACTTTAAATAATATAATATTTTAATATATTTTTAAATATTATAATACTTTTTAATGTATTAGTGTTTTATTAATGTATTATATTAATAATACATTAATTTATTAATTAACACATTACTAATTTTACATTTGTACATTACAATATATATTAATGTATTAATACCTTAATTTAGACATTATATTAATACATTACAATATATATCATTGTATTAATACTTTAATTTAGACATTATATTAATGTATTACCATTAATTAATTTAGATATTTAATACATTAAGTTAGTAATTTAAATTAATATATTAAGTAATAAATTAAATTATTAATTTAAATTAAGTTATATTAAGTAATAACTTAATATATTAAATAATTTAAATTAAGTAAATAATAACTTACTTATTACTTAATATATTTAGTAATTATAATTAAGTTATAACTTAATATAATTAAGTTAGTAATTTAATTTAAATTAAGTAATAACTTAATTATATTAAGTTATATTAACACATTAAGTTTTATTAAGTTGTATTATTGGATTTAATACATTAATGTATTAATTTAGACATTATATTAATAAATTAATACATTAATTTATATTACTAAATTAGTTATATTAAGTAATAATTTAATTATAATTAATTAATATATTATGTAATAAATAATTACTTAATACAATTTAATTATATTAATTTATATTAGTAATAACTTAATATATTAAGTAATTTAATTTAATAAATTAATGTTTTAATTTAGTAATTAATACATTAAGTTAGTAATTTAAAAATCATATAAATGTACTAATACTTTAACAATATTAATATTAAGTAATAGATTTTTAATAGATTTTTAATTATTTATTATATTAATTCAATAATACAATAATTAATATATATTACATTAATAATTAATTAATACATTATTATTATAAATAATACATTATTATTATAAAAGTATTAATATATTAATTGTTGTTCCCATGGCATCCACGCGATTAATTAAAAAAAGTGGAAAATGGCGTTACTTAATGTGGTTGTTGCTAGTAATAATAAAGTCTAACAGCAGCATGTACCACTTTTTACTTAATGTGGTTGTTGCTAGTAATAATAAAGTCTAATAACAGCATGTACTTACACTCTAAAATATTTCCTCCCATATGAACAAAACGAAGCACCACGTACGGCACCTACTCTCGTAAGTATCCTAAATTATTGAAATGTGACGTCGGGTTTTTGTAAACCAACCGAAACGGTTTTTTTTATTATTAATGTGAATAACTCTTCCCTATTATTTTGATATTGCCCATTTGAAACCCTAACACTGTGAATGAAACCCCTGTTAGCTGAGGTAAAGTTCCACGAAAACGACGAGAACATGGGATGGATCAAGGCCCATAAGATTTGAACTTAACCAAAAGTGTGAAAGTCAAGATTAACAATAAACAGGATCAACTCAAGCTCCAGATTTGAACTTAATAAAAGTGTGAAACTCATAGATTACTAATAAACAAGATTAACTCAAGCTCCAGAACATTCGAAACTCGTAGATTACGAATAAATGGTGTCAAGTTATTACTAAGCATGAACATCAACAGCACAATTTTTAGGGGTTGTTTAACTATTTAAAAAAATGAATTTTTGGTCAAAATTTGGCTACATAAATTTGCACAAAATCACTATTTTTTGTTGTTTAAAATCCAGTTTTAAATGTAAAAATGGATTCCGCATGCTGAAAATCTCCTAAAACACTAGTATTATACAGAAATAATCACTCTCTCCCAAAAAAAAATTCCTAAACATTCATTTCATAAAAAGTTTAGACTACGGTTAACTGTTGTCGATCCCAATCCTAACCAATATAGCTTTCCCAGAAAAAGACCATGAGTTCTGTTAATAATGAAGCTACACCCATGAAAAATTCATTAAAAAAGTTTAATTATGGAACACTACTTTTCACAATCAATTCAAGTAGTTTTTCAGTCATTACTACCAGTACCTAATTCATGAAATGTTATAATATTTAAAATATGCCTTACATTATAAAGAGAAGTCTAACTGGTTTGGAGCAAACAGATCTATTCAGCCAAAAACAATAGACCTGAATCTTATTAGATTTTAATAAGGGGTAGTTTGATTTTAGAATGGAGCAAAGTTTCATACATTTTAGATCTTTATTTTAAGGTTTTGCCTCATTTTAAACCAATCCAAATAATTAAAAAATCTATCAAAATTCTGGATTAGCCTCAAATTTAAAACTACACCAACTAAAAACCTGCTTGAAAATAACTCATAAAAGAAAATTGCTCCCCTAGTTAACCCACTTCTCCACTATAATGGTGTTCCATCAGATAAACAATAGAGATCTTGATAAAAAATACACGTTTGGTATGAATTATTATTTTCTCCATGATGTTGGTATGAAAATATTATTATGAGCGTGAGTGATTCAGACTTTTCAATACAATTTTATAAGACAAAGTCCAGTAATTACACTGACGTTGTCTGCATAAATAGTGATTTTCTAGTCAACACAAATCCCTCTGGTGTGAGTCCGCGACAACAGAAACCTCTTGCCTATATATATGATGCACTATACGTATCTCAACGAAAGAAAAGCAATTTACCGAACCGATCACGGCTTCCTGCCAACAAATTCACTGAAGCCAGAACCAGTTTCATATGAGTATGGTTCAAGTTAGACAACAAAAAACTGGCTTACCCTATATTTAGGGGAACTATTTCTGGGGATCAAATATGTAAAGAGAGAAACAATCACCGGTTCGTGATAAAAATAATTTTGCATGTCTGTTTTCTCTTAGATACACTCTGTAAGGGAGGCGAAACAGTGGTGGCTCCCTTCGGCCAGCTGCCTTTCAATATGCTGGCTCACATAGCAGATTATCTCAAGGAACAAAGTACCAGCAAGACGATTATATTGCCTATTTCTATACTGAGATAGGGATGTGAACCAAGTTTTAACTCTCTTTTTCAATATGGAACTTTTTTTTGTTCAATATGTTTGTGAAATGTTGAACTAATATGTATAAAAGGTTGGAAGCCATTAGAATAATATATTATGTATAGGTTTGGAGTCATTATAATAATATACTTGTTAAAAACTTAACATGTCATTTACTGAAATTAAACTTAGATGAAAAGAATAACAATCATTCTTTCCAACCACCTAAACTAAATTTAATTATTAAATTTTAAAAGATAACAATCATTCCTCCCAACTATTCAAACTAAACTCAATTAACAAATTTAATCCCAATAAACCAAACTAAACTTAATTAACACATTTTATATATACATCCTCTCTATATATAAATTATATTTTATAAAATTATTTAATAACAAATTTTTTATTAAAAAACAAAATTCCTTCAACAAAGAATGTCACTTCAACAAAGAATGGCACCTAATGCAAACGCTGCTGTTCTATTTTAAATTATCTTATAAACCAGTCAGACAACGACTCACCATAAACTAACTTATGATAAGTATTAAGACAATTCACCATAAACAATCCAGAGTAGCTGATACTTGTACTTATATGGATAATATTCCACTAGGTTTCAGCTTATATTACATTGCAACAAAAAAGAGTGACCTAAAGTTAATGTTATGGTTTTTTTGACTTGGGAAATCAGTAACTAAACAGGCAGGTAGTAGCATGACACACATAATAACAATATACTTCATTACTAATTATTCTAAACCCCGATAACTGATCTGAAGTCTATATTGATTAGACAGACTTTACATTTATATTTATTGAGAGACGTGATTAGTTTATATATATATATATATATATATATATATAATACAATATGCACACACACAGGGTTAAGAATAAATACATATGTGATGCACTACTTCATACCGTTAAAGTAATTGTAACAGTCCGTGAATGTCCGTGGGGCTGAAGGCAAATATTCATTCATTGAATATGCACAGTCAACCATATGGGAAAAAACAAGTTTCATTGAAAAAATACAACAGTAACGCAATCAACACGACTTTATATTCTATGTAAGAAACGTCAATCACGGAGATGGAAAGATCTTCAAGAGATTGTGGAAGACTCAAGGCTACAACATAAGACTCGGGCCATAAATTCTACATTTATTACTCTTATTCGGAGAGCAAATCACCAGACTTCTTTTGGTGACTATAGACCTATAGCCCTCTGTCGCGTCCTGGCTTAGATCTGGAGCTCCTCACACAAGGCAGGTCTCCCGAACTTCGATGAATCTTACAAATGTTGCGCCCTGGATTTCTCAATGGTTTTGTTGGAAACCGGGCACCAACCACTCCATTCAAATCGAAAGGGACTGCATACTCAGACTCAGTCAAACATCCTCATTATCATCTCGCCATATCACTCATATAAACAACAAATACACCTACTATCTCTTTCAAGCACTCCAACTGAGCGTAACAGGACTCCCGACAGCTGGTTGGAAAACTTGCAGTGAGCTTCAACTTCCTCTAGATCTGACAGAGGAGTGGCAACGATTCTTCCTAGATCTCACCCAAGCGGGCATCACCCTACACGACGAGGAAGATCTCCTGATGTGGGTTGGAGGGGATAATTCTGGAAATATCTCGGTTAAAAATCTATACACAGCCATCGCTAACATAGTTGGGCTCAACAACTTAACCGGATGGCGCAGACACCTTTGGAATTGGAAGATTCCAGTTAAGATTAATATTTTCACTTGGCTCACAGTCGAAAAAAAATCCCCACCTGGGACATTCTAAAAAAGGACTGGAGAGGCTTCAATATTTTTCTTCTTTGCTACAGGGACGAAGAGACAGCCAGCCATATATTCTCCTAGTGCCATTTTACGTGCCTTGTATAGGGCAGGCTCAAACTGGACAACAAATCAAATACAAGTTGGACAGAGACATCTATCTCATTCTGCTTCGATCATTGGATCTCAAACGAACACTATTACAAACTTCTTCCTCCTTTGGTCAACTAGTGTATTTGGAAGGCTAGAAATTCAAAAATCTTTGATGATAAGAAACCTTTCATCAATGTTGTTGCTTACAAAGCTTAGGGTCTGTTTCAAAACTGGAAAGACATCCACTCAGGAACAAAATGAAAAAAAGACTTTAATCAACTCACTAATTCCTAAGGATACTGTGAGGGGTTGGTTCGACGGAGCAGCTCAACAAAGTGGAACTCTGAGTGACGCAAGTGGACTGATTAAAATCAACAACAACTCTAGTTGGATGGACTCTCTGCTAAGGCCCAAACAGCAACATAAGGGTATAACTTTTGAGTGTGTGGCGCTTCACTTGGCCTCCAGACTTAATGTTGAAAATCTCCATTTGATTGGTGACTCTAAAGTTATCATTGACTGGTTGAACAATCAAGGTAAGGTTCAATCAATCACTCTCATGGACTGGAAAGATAGTGTGAGATCACCATTTTACCATTTCAAGAATCTCACTTTTTCTCATTCTTCTCGGGAATTCAATAAAAAAGCGGACATGCTATCTAAATTAGCATTAAAAAAAAAATGCAGTCATGAGGGACCCACACTTGCTATCAAACTTATCTAAATCAGCTTTTAAAAAAAAAACAGTCATGAGAGACCCACACTTGCTATCAAACTTTTCTAGGACGGGAGGACCCCCTTATGGAAGACTCCAGTATTTTCACAATATATCATTAAGTCTAGCAACAGCAATCTTATGTTTAATACATATAATTTTGGTATTTCTTTACTTTTTCAAAAGACTTGACACAGCTATTGTATTTTCACTCATCAATTTTAAATTGATCAATCTAAAAAAAATTAACTATATAAAAGTAAACGATGTAATTAAAATTAATCCTTATGCTGATGTAATTTGATCTGAGAACACATTATATTTCAAATATAATTAAACAATTTTTTGGGACTGTAAAATAAATAGTGATACAATAGAAATTTTGGGAACATAGATTCCATGTAAAGGACGTCAGCCACGGCCAGAAATTTCTTGGTTTTAACTTTGTGAATATTGTAAAATAAATAGTGATACAATAGAAATTTTGGGAACATAGATTCCATGTAAAGGACGTCAGCCACGGCCAGAAATTTCTTGGTTTTAAATTTGAGCATTAAATTCTTTTAATTTCTTGGTTTTAACTTTGTGAATATTGTATTTCACAAGTTATGATTTTTAATATTTGCAAATTTTTAGAGATGTTGACTTCGTATACAAATATAAGCCACCCTTACAAATAGAATAGTAAACTATAATAACATTTAAGATTGCAGCTATCCAAACACAAGTGACATGTACTTCAATTAAATATATCCTTATGTAATTTTGGTTACTGTTAATTTTCTGCTTCTGCACAGTTATGAATGATAGATTTTCTTAGAGAGAAATTGTCTACTATCGTATATCTGCAAGTTATAAGTTCTGTACTGTGTGTTAATTATGTTATTTTATTGTGCTACTTAGTGTTGAAATGGTGACAACAAATTTCTACGGGATGTGGATCTAGATTTTATTATTCAGTTTTTGGTTGAGATAAGGCAATCTAAGTTAGAATGTATAATTAATGAATTAGTTTCATTGTAACAGTGGGAGAAGTTGTTTAAATATGTGTGCATGAGAGACAAATATTGAGCCACGGGCTTCAAACTCTCTCCAGGCTGTTGGTTGTAATTTTCATGATATGAATAATAAGACAGCTGATGCCTATCTTTGGTAGAGGTAGCCCAAAGTTTGGGTGAACCACTTAAAATCCCTGTGTCTATTTGTTATGTGTGTGATTGATAATTATCATTGAAAATTTCTTATATGTGTGATTGATAATTATCATTGAAAATTGTGTTTTGCTCATTGACAATTCTAACAAGTGGTAGGGTAGGGGAGAGCGTTTTTGGCTATGGAGAAATGTCTTGATTTGTTAGAAAGACGGAGCCGCCGATTTGCTGCTGAAGAGAGACAGACGCATGCCGAATTGTTGGAGATACCCATGGGAGTTGCCGGTTTTTCAAGTCAGCGCTGGGCGTGAGGGGGCGTTGATCAGCCGTTATTCAAAATCAGATTTTTCAGAGCTGGTTTATCTTCATGAGGGGAGCGCTGCGTTCAAATCGTTGTGTTGATAAGCAGCCAGTGTGAAGTAGAGGGCGCGTCAATCTCCAGATTTCAGCAAGTAAAATTCAAAATGTCAGCAGGCCAACCATGACGGGAGGTGCTGCGGCTCCTTAAAAATTTTGGCGTATGTTTTGTTTTGGAGCGAATATTATATAGTATGCATAAACGAAGAATTAAATTTCCTTTTTCTTTTAAAATAGTGAGGTGAAGTCAGGTCGTGGAGGATCTTAAAAGGTTGACTTTTTAAAATAAAGGGTCGTGAGGTGAAAATGGTGGAGGAAGTAAAATAAAAGTGAATATGGAATGGGAGATATAAAGTGGTAAATTTAACTTTATTTTTATTATTTAATTCTCATTTGAATTTTTTTAAAGCTTTTGATTTTATAAGCCGTGATTCCATTGCTTGAAATAACGGCAAAGATACATAGTACCAAGTTTCAGGTGGAGGTGTTGTAGGGGTTATTTCACCTTTGGTGAACAATGCTAAGCAGGTGGTAGGTTGACAACGAGATGGTATGTGAACATTTTTTTTTGGAGTTGTATTTTTTGGTTATATGTAATTGGGCATATTACTATATGACTTGGTTAGGGATGCGTACTCCTAATTCTCTTAAGTCACCTATGAAAGTATAGATTTAGGTAGATGAAATAAGGGTGAGGGAGCATGAGTCATAAATTAAAACCTTGTACATAGGTCTACAGTTGTGGGTTTCGAGTCCATGATTATTGGTTGCCCGTGGTATGGTGTCCATAGAATTGCATGTTATGGGGCTCGGTGAAACTCCATTGTAAAGTGGCTTGGAGGTGAGCAGTGAAAAGCTCATTTGGCAGTCTTAGTCAGATTTGGTCAACGTTTCGAAGACTGTGTTCGAGGTGGAGCACTGAAGGTGCCCTGGTCAAAAAGTTGGGATGTGTTTATGTATTGACAGGGTAAATCAAGGGTTTGAGAACACATGATGGAGGCAGGTTCATATTCCTTTGAATTTTGGAAATTATTGCACGACAATTGGGGTCGAATGGCATCTTTAGTAATGCCAAGTTGCAGCATGAGTTATGGTCAGAAGTAGTTAAGTTTTGTCTACACAATCGATCACCATTAGTTTCAAAAGGTTGGAAGATTCTGGAAAAGATATATTGAACAGGTCTTCTCTTGTGATTACTCAATTTTTTGAAATTGTTTGATTGTTATGTTCATGCTCTCATCAGCATTCTAAGTAGGATCCAAATCAAATAGGTAGATCTTTGTTGGTTATAATGACAATTTCAAGGGATATATATCGTCATTAACAAAGATAGTGTTCAACCAGAAGGGTTTGTTCAGGATCACAACAGAAGATTTGTTTGCAAGCTCAAGTAGTCATTGTATGGCCTAAAATGTGCATCAGGCATTGGTACAAGATGGGTGATTCCTTCATGGTGAGCCAAGTTTTACAAGAAATGAATTTAACCATTGTGTTTATGGTACATTCATTATCTTGGTGTTTAGATTGCTGACGATATGTTTTTTGAAGTAAAAGCATGGTTAAGATCAGCAGGTTGGCTTTGTTGGCAAGGATGTTCATGGTGAAGGATCAAGGAGCAGCAGAAACAAATCTTGGGCATGGAAATACATAGAGGAAGGAAAGATGGTAAGCTTTGGTTATCACAGTTGCAGTATAAGGAAAAGATACTCTGGAAATTCGGCATGAATAATGTGAAACTGGAAAATATCCCTTTGGTTTTCCATTTGTTTTCTTCAGGTGTATATCCTTGTAGTATGGAAGAAAAGGTTATGTCTCATGTATTGTATGCTAGTTGGAAGTATAAAGGATGCGATGGAAAGGTTTGATATGTTCAAGTATCAGATGTTCCACATGCAGTTGGTGTTGTCAGTAGTCACATGAAAAATCCAGGTAAAGCAGTGAAATTGGGTGCTTTGATATCTTAGAGGCACATGTATCACCTACAGTGGTTTCAATGTTTTTTGTTTGAGATAATTCAGATTTTGCAGGAGGATTTGGAAAAGAAAAGATCTACTTTATGAGTATAAAGGGACCATTGGGTTAGTTTGGAAAAAGTGCAGGTTTTGTTTTTTGTAGTAGTCAAATCCTTGTGCATTTGACACATAGTTCATCTTAGCTAAATTGGACATGGTATCACTTTGTAAGACATGTTACTAACGGAGGTGGAGTGGTCCATATTCGAGCAAGTTGTGCAGACATGTTTTTGGAACCAGTGTTGAAGAGAAATTGTGGTCGTGATTTTCTTCTCTTGAAGGTGATGAATCAAATTGGACAAGGCATCAGGGAAATTGTTGTCAAGGTGGAGATTGTTGAAATGGTGACAACAAATCCCCACGGGATGTGGATCTAGATCCTACTATTCAGTGTTTGGTTGAGATAAGGAAACCTAAGTTAGAATGTATAATTAATGAATTAGTTTCATTGTAACCATGGGAGAAATTGTTTAAATATGTGTGCCTGAAAGACAAATATTGAGCCACGGGCTTCAAGCCCTCTCTAGGCTACTAGTTGTAATCTCCATGATATGAATAATAAGACAGTCGATGCCTATGTTTGGTGGACGTAGCCCAATGTTTGGGTGAACCACATGAAATCCCTGTGTCTATTTCTTATGTGTGTGATTGTTAATTATCATTGAGAATTTTGTTTTCCGCATTGACAATTATAACACTTAGATGCATTGTTGGGCAAGCTCGAAGCCATTGTAAAAGCATCGCTAAAACTGGTTTTATAGCACCATCGTTTTTACAGAGTCATACAAGCCTTTACCTTTCGAAAAAGTTAAAGGTAGAAATTTAAGTAGTAGTAGAAAGTTGAGCCATTGTGCAGAAAGATAATTGGCTAGTTTACATCATATAGCCATGAACCATGCACGGATACAGTCATTTACATTAAAAATGACATTATACCTACCCAACAAGGGTATAGTGTAATTTTTAATGGAAATGATTGTTTTATATATGAAAAACCTCTGTTAATTGCTAGGGTGAAGATGAAAATAATATAAAGTATCCTCTTGCCATGAATTATGGTAGATACCATGTCTCATTTTCCCAAAAAGACACATTTTTGGATGAATTTTGGTTGTGGAATTTCAAATTTGGTTATCTATTTTTTGGTGGCCTAAAATTACTATAGCAGAAAAATATGGTTAAAGATTTGTCTCTTATTCAAGAGCCAACTAGTTCATGTGAGAGTTGCATTCTGACAAAGTTTAGCATGGGGATAATTTCCTTAAAGGAGTGTTTTGTGTAGCCTAATGTAGACCCAATCGCTAGGCGCAAGTTACTACTACATAATCTTTATAGATGATTACAACATAGAGATTTGGGTGTACTTTCTTAAAAAGATATCTAAAACTTTTGACAAGTTGAAAGAATGTTAGAGAGAATTTTGTATTAAAACTGTGTGTGAAGTTTTGAAACCTCCAACTTTTCGAGTGGACACTAGGTGAGGAAGTAAGGGTAAATGATAAGCTAAGAGAAATGGATGCGAAGAATAATCAAAGTTTTAATGTTAATAAATTAGTAACAAAAAGTTGTTGGATTAAAAATGTTTAAGTATAAATTAAACTCATAAGAATTAATATGTATTATAGTTGTAACAACCCCGCCGTTACGGCAACAAAAGCAACTACAACGAATTTTTTTTTTAAGCAGCATTAGGAAATTAAACATCACGATAAAGGAAACATCATCGATACAAAATTCACATAATAACAACAAAATAATAATGCATTAACAATCAATCGCGACACAAATGCCGACACCTCAACACCATCCATCCTAACATCAATAATCACGACACGTGAGTAATCCTTCGCAATTAACACATAATCGACCACATTAAATCCAAGGCGCAAACAATCATCAGTTAATCTCGAGGCACAAGGTCGAGTCACCCAAGGAGGCATCCATCAACATAAATTTCCATTACGCGCTCAAAGACGAAAGTCTGATGCCATCATTTAGTACATAAATCCATGGCGCAAGGAGTATAAGTACTCGATCAAAAACAACACATCATTCTAAGGTCGTAGTGAAAACCACTTTATCACTCCTCGATCAATAATTAATCCTGACGCACGGTTAAATAATCTCATAACCATCCATATATCACATTAATCGTGCACAATTTAGTCAACTTTTAATAAATTCAGGGTGCAAGCCCAACATCAACGGTTATGCGAGGATCAAGGTAAACCTCAATACAAATTATGTGGCCCAAGAATCCAACGCCATCCATAAGCGTAAGTAGTGAATAACCAACAACTGAACATTACCTCAACTTTTCAATGAGCGTGATAAGTACTTGGCCACACAATCTTTCATACTTAAAAATAATTAAACGCGCACTAGGCCAACTCTAATAAATTAGCCACGCCCTAAGGCATGGGCGCGAGAGGAACTAGTTATCAACCCATCCTACAAGACCTAAGGCAAGGTGGCGGGTAACCAAATTGGTTTTAACGCNATACTTAAAAATAATTAAACGCGCACTAGGCCAACTCTAATAAATTAGCCACGCCCTAAGGCATGGGCGCGAGAGGAACTAGTTATCAACCCATCCTACAAGACCTAAGGCAAGGTGGCGGGTAACCAAATTGGTTTTAACGCACAAGAGTGAACATCATTTTAACTCATGGCGCAAAGGAAATCTCTTCACCTAACTAATCGATATCATCAAAACACTAACCATGGAAATAATCTAATAATCGAATCCTTGTACATCCATCATTATTACCTTGCACGAGCAACCTAAATAGTTGATCCCTTACACATCAACTCGAAATCAAGGATGTCAACTACTCTCCTATAATCACCATAGCCAAGTAACTACAATTGTGTCATCATCACCATAGCCATGTAACTACAATTGTGTCAAGTGTACTAAAGGTTCCAATCGGATAAATTCGCTCCACAAGTATTACCTAAGGAAATAAACTTATAAAAGTTGTGTAAGTAACGCAATCATAAATTAATGAACTGCATTAGAGTTCAGACACCTTGCATCACTTAATATATAT
>SNQJ01S0000734.1:311329-321582 GCA_010110895.2 Picea sitchensis | reverse complement strand
TTATACATTTATTCATAAATGTCAACTTTCATTTGGTTAGGGACCTAATATCCATAACCCTTCACTTAATAATATGTTTTCTATGTAATAAAGGTCGACATTAGTAAATAAGGCCTATATAATAATGTGAACAAATCAATTGTGTGCTTCTAAAAAAGTTTTCTCCAGAATGCTCTTTAGAAAATAGAATAAATAGAATTAGTATAGATAGCAGTAGAAGGCATGGGAAAGTCTTGTCTTGAGAATCATTGTAATAGATCTCTACTCTACCCACTAGAAGAGGCAAGTGAACATTGCTTTCATACAATAAAGGTATTATTGTTGGAGTAGTTATTCTCATTATTTTTTTATTCCATTGGTATTTGTTGCAATATTTATGTTTTTGTTTATTATAATACATCTCGTATCTTACAAGTGGTATTAGAGCACTTTCCTCTATAGAAATTGTGGGATTTTTTTTAAGGGTAGAAACATGTATTCTCAATGTCTTTAAAGTACAAAGATCGATCGTCCAGCGGGTAAAACTATGGTTGGGAAAGACTACACATAGGAAATACAGACGATTCCATGGGGTTACTCGAAACAAACATTTCACATTGTTGGAAACATTTGTAACCCTTGTTGGTACCCCTTCGAAGAGTATTGCATCAAACAAAACCTATACATGGCCATCACTCCCACATACTGTCAGGTATATCGGGAGTCCTCTAGGTCTCATGAAACCAATTCTAGGTTAGTTGATCAATTCCCTGACTACTATAGTGAGAATAACACTCGAGAGATACTCTTTAGTACCTGGGTAATCGGGTAGTACAACTAAGGGTATGGTCGAACCTCCTTAGTTGGTTCCTTGAGATATTTGGTTGAGTACCGTTGTTCGATCTCGCACGTATATCGGAGAGCTACAACACAGAGAAAACTCTTTTCCGTAGGAACCCTGAAAACCCTAACCCCTGGGAACGAAATAGAATAGAAAAACGAACAAAAGAGATATTTTGTTGTGCAACCCTACCTCCTGCATTTAGGTTGCAAAGTTCTTATACAATTTTCCCCATTAACAATTTGAGCATTTTGTCACTATAATATTATTCAGGATAGATTATAACTCTGCAGGAGTAAAAAGAGTATAATGGTTCCGCTAACACCCTTATTTGGGACCTATCTCATTGGATTCCCCTCTTTTCCCTGATCGTTGTGGTACCTATCACTTATAAACTCTTTTTTTTCTGTGGACCCACTTGCCCTTCCCGACACCTTTATTTGGCACCTATTTCATTGACTTTCTCTCTTTGCACTAATCATCATGATATCCTTCACTAGTAACCGATTTTCTATGCGGACCCACCTACCCCTTCCCCTCCCCAATGGCCCACACTTGCAACCAATATTTTGATAGCTGCATCATTGCCTTGAACAAAGTCAATGAGCAAACTAGGAAATATATCTCTGACCTTACTTCCAACATTGCTACCATAAATTTCTGGCTCATCACACTTGAAGAACTTCCAAAAGCAGTGACCCACTTGACCACAATGTGTCAACAATCCCAAGAAGCAATGAACAACTTGACCACAATGTTTAAGTAATCCCAAGATCCTCTCTCATTTGCACCACCTTATAACCTAGAAAGCATTGAATCCCCCCATTCCACGTCCTTTCATTCCAACCACTTTCAGTGTGACCTATGTCTTCCTAGAGTGGAGGTGAAAAAATTTGATGGCTCAGATCCCACAAGCTAGGTCACCCAAATAGAACATTACTTTTATTTGCACAACATCACTAATGAGTTGGCCAAACTCCGTTTTAGTGTTCTCTATCTGGATTGTGAATGTTGGCAATGGTGGAAACAATGTAAAAATGCATGCCATGAATATGTGGCTTGGACACAATTTGTTGCAGAGATTTATGAACACTTTGGCACTCACACCCACCATTTAGGTTGTTTGACCAAGTTGAAACAATCTTGCACAGTGGAAGACTTTATAGATGCCTTTGAGCACTTGGCTTTTTACATGAAGAGCGTGCCAGATGTCTTTTTCAAGAAATGTTTTATCAGTAGCCTAAATAATGAAATTTGTTCCCACATCTTAATGAATCACACCTAGACTTGGTTGGAAGCTACTAAATGAGCTAAGCACAATGGGTTGTCTCCTCCCAAACCAGAAAACCCTCCTTTATTCCTCACCCTAAACCCACAAATTCCACCCCACTCAAGATTCAGAAACTAATTCGGGTGGAAATGGTTGAACGCTAACTCAAGCGTCTTTGTTATAATTGTGATGAAAAATATTTTTTGGGCCACAAGTGTATGGAATGAAAGATTTTTATGGCCATTTCTTGGGATGTTTCTAAAGAAGAGGCAAGTGTTTCCCCTGTGGCAAAGATACCCAAGCCAACTGATCTTACTCCACCCTTTGATCCACTAGAAGTTGAACCGATGATTTCACTGAATGCATTGTACAACAATTTGTTTATGTATCTATAACATTGTTTTTATTACTTATCATTAGCATACATGAATTATTTCTGGTTTTGGTGATATTATCTCTCACTGTACTTATTCTATTAGTTTTTCTCCCGGGATATGTTAGAAGTAGTTAGGGTAGATTAGTTTTCTTTTACTTTAGATTAGATTTAGAGTTAGGGGCTCAATCAGATCCGTCGACTATCATTGAGGTGCTCGATCCTATAGAAAAAAAGTTAGGCCCTCAAAATGGCCTCGAAATTTCAGGAACCGAAAAACTGCTAAAAACAGTAAATTGCCAGAATATTGTTTTGAGCTAGTTGGAATAGGTGGGTGGTCACTGATATCCACCTAGATCACCTTTAGCTTCATATTTCCTTGAAAGAGCATTGTAATCACATTGTATTTTCCTTTCTTGTAAATGATCTCATAATCATATCCAAATAGCTTGGTCACCCATTTTTCATATCATATCATAAACGGGTGCATTGGGTAGAGTTGCGCCTAGTATGAGATCAATGGAATGTGCAATGTCCCGACATGGGGGGAGTCTGGTGGGTGGGTGAAACACCTCTGAAAATTGATGTAAGAGGAGAAGAACTTCGGGGGGTGCCGGGTTAATCAGATTCTCTAGTTTAAGAGGTTGGATTAGACACATCGATGTCATTTGGGTATTAATGACCTGGTGAGTGGTGGTGGTATCAGTTTGATGACATTTCAGAATGCATGCCAAGTGTAATGTCCTCGACCTTACATTTTGGGTCATTTCCTCTTGTTGTAGATACAAAACAAACTTAACAATCTGCTTTGATACCAATTTGTAACATCCCCCGACCACCCACAGGCCGGAGCATGCTACCTCATACACACACGGTCTCAAGATCTGTTATAGGTAATAAAAATTGTCCATGTCCAGACATAACTCGGGTAGAGATGGGAATTTGTTGGTTGGGTGTCCATATTTCTCACATAGTGCGCAAGGAGGTTGGATGCATGGGGGAAGTGGAGCTGTGAGCTCCTTCTTCTTTTGCCTAGCCCCATTTGTGGCAGGGAGGTCAGTGAGTGGGGGTGTAGGGGGTATGGTGGGAGTGAGTATGGGAATCTTCATTGGGATTCCTTCGGTTTGGGAAGGGAGGGATGGTTGAGGAACCATCTCTGGTGGATGTAAATACCAAACTTGGATTGCCAGCACCATATTAGGAAGGGTAAGCGTTACGGCTACTTGGAAAGATTGTACACCTGATGGAGGGTAAAATAAGGGGATTTGAGTAATGGCTTGGGTAAATGTCTCCCAAACTAGGATATGGCCTTGGGGTCAGGTGAAATCGTAAACTAGTAGAGTCGACAAGTTCGCAGGAGGCTCTTGAGGGAGGGGCTCTGCGACTAGTGGGACATCAGATATGAGAGAAGTCTCCCTGGGAGGAAGGGTAACCTCAATGCCAGTTCCTTTGGACGATACGAAACATACCTGATTGGAAGGATGAAGGAGCGGTGGTGCACCATGGTAATTTCCTAACAAGGATGGGTCTTTGAAAATTCTGGGCCCCATTTCAATGAGTGGGTACACCTTAGGATTAGTATGGATGAAAGGGAGAATGTTATCGATGTTGGCAGAAGGGTTAGGCTCATAATGTGAAATTTGATCAATGGTAATGATTTTCCCGTTATGGGGGAACATCATGGTTCAAAAGACGGAAGAGGTAACGACCTTCATAACGTACATGTAGCTACAACCGAACAAGTTATTGTAATCGAGTGGGGTGTCGATAACTTCAATGTCGATGAGAATGGTCTTTCCCCCAAGTTCAACAAGGACATTTTGGAAGAGCCCTTCAGGAGAAGATGGTCACCCATCATAAGCTCTTAAGGTAATGGAAGATGGTATGAGTTTGGGGGAACCAAGTTTCTACCATATCGAATTGGACATGATTCATGTGGATGCACCTTCATCAATGATGCATCGATGGACTGTAATGTTCCAAATTTTCACTGGGATTTGAAAAGCAATGAGAGCGGGGAGATGAGGTTCTCCGTTGTCGAGATCAAATGTGATGAGTTGAGTATCCACAGGGTCAACTTCCCCCAAGGAGGAAAGTAATGATTTCTGCTAAGTGGGACAAGTTTGAAGCAATGTTTTAAAAACCGGTCGAACTGGAACCAGAACTCGTCGGTTTGACTAGTTTGATGGTCGACCGGTTCAAACCGGCCAATAAACTGAACCGGTCGGCCGGTTTATGACCAAACTGGTCAGTTTATGATCAAACCGATCGGTTTGGTCATAAACCGACCGGTTTGGTCCCTAAAACCGAAAACCCCTTAAAACCTAAAACCTAAGTAACAAACAAGTACTTGGCTCATGTTTCCTCATGCAAGTTGGAGTTGTAAGGTGTTTTGTTGTGCAGCTAAGGGTTATTTTTCCTTATTAATTCTATGTAAAGAGGTCCCCACCCCCTCCATTTCACCGACCCTAGTAATTAATGATAATGTTAAATTCTTTCAGGATGTTTACTTAAATTTTTAACATTACCATTAATTGTTTCAGGATGTTTGAGAGTGGTTCCAACCTCATTGGACTTCATATGGAGAAAGTAGAATTTTAGGTCCCATTCAAAATTGAACAAACTTAACAGTTTTCAAGATTTCAGGATTGACAAGATTGCAATGTTTCAACTGGATTCTATCATGTATGAGGGTATGGAACTGACATTTAATCAATCTTTAGATGTGTTTGAAAAATAAACTAAGAGGAGTCTCGAGGGGGGTGTTGTCCTCTCCTAAAGGTTTAGTCTTTTTAAGGGAGATGAAATTGTCCTACAACCTTTTTCTGATTCTCAAGATCACTTTGAAGCACGAGAGAAGAGCATACTCAACGATTGATATCCAATTTCTCGTCCCAATGTAAGTTTTATGTGATTACAAGTGATTCCAACTTATACTCTTAGTCAAAGCAAACCATCCATGTGGCAAAATGAAAACAAAAGAGGAAATAATGATTTTAAACCCCCTAAGTGCCTATGTGTTTTTGACTAATCCCTTTATATGAAGAGGGAACTAAGTGTGGTGCAGATTACAACATGCATGGAATCATTTTTTAAGAAGGCTAGGGGCCTTCCACAAATCACAAAAAGTCTTACAATGTGTATTTTTCTGCACAGGTGCACAGGTCTAAGAGTAGACAGAGGCGCACTGAGTGTCAATGCGCGAACTGAAAAAGACTTTTTGGTGCATGTGCACGGAAGGCACTGAATAACACAACAATTTTGGTGCACATGCGCACGATGCGTGACTGTGGGCCAATAAACTCGCGCACACCTGTCACACAGTCGTGAAGAAAATTTCAGATGGAATTCTCTCAATTCATCTTTGAATTGGATGTTTTGTAGGTCGGCTTGGGTCGGTTATGGCACCTGCAGATTAAATAAACCGAAATAAGAGCTAGAATAACCCAAATGGGGTAGGAAATTGAGGTGCTTACAAGCTTAATTGGGTCATCTAAGCAAGACAACAATGGAGGAAAGGGTTAGGAAAATAAACATAAAAGACTAATCTAAGAATTAAATTAAGAAAGGAAAGAACAACTAAACTATTGAGCATAAGGAAATAAGAACAAGAAACAAACAAGACTCATGTCACCAATGGAAATGATTGTATTAGTGAAAAGAAAAGACCGAGAAGAAAGAGGACTTTGGGTCCCTTCTTCCTCCAAGGGAGGGTTCTTGGAGCCCCACAATTGAGCTCTTCTTACAACTTTGAAACTTGAAAGAAATGGTGAAATAATCCCAAGCTAACCCACTTAAAAGGTGATGTGGATTGCCCAAATGGAATGGTGCTAGTATGCTCTTGATGAGAAAAGAGGATTCCCCAAGAGAATAGCTGCAACATAACCTTGCAAATGAATTCCTTGAAAATGTAGTGCACCCATGGCCTTGTTTTATAGCACCACTTTGAGGTACTGTGCAACCAACTTTTAGTGTGAAAATGGGTTGTTTAGGGCACTTTTAGGTCTTTGACCAGCCACCCAGTCGGATCCAGCCGAGATTTGGATGTCAAATCAACTTGGAAGTTGAACCAGAAGTGGGTGGGAGGCCGAACAATCTCATAAATGCGTCGTTCTCAGGTGTGCGTGGATTTTAGCGACCACAGTTGTGCATCGTGCGCATGTACATTTTTTCTTCTTTTCTAGATGGCGCATGTGCGTGCACGCCCTGTGTAGTTATAGCGCATCTTGATTTTATAACTGGTTGTATAGTTTTGGACCTTTTGGAAATGTTTTTTGGTAATTTTTGTCCATGGGTGGACTCATAGCTGTTTGAAGATGCTATATTCCTATAACCGTTTGCGAACAGAATTTCAGTGATAACACCGACCATTTCCGTATATGCGCATATATGGAAATGGTCAGATTTTGTATATGCACATATACGAAAATGATCGGCTTCCGTATATGTGCATATACGAAAGCGGTCAACTTCTGTATATGTACATATACAGAAGTTGACGGCTACTGTATATGCGTGTATACGGAAGCCAACTTCTTTCGTATATGCGCATATATGAAAGCCAACCATTTCTGTATATGTGTGTATACGGATGTTGGTCACTTCCGTATATGCGCATCAACTCCCATATATGTGCATATACAAAAAGGTCAACTTTCATATATGTGTCGTATATATATGGAAGACGACCATTTTCGTATATCCATATATACGGAAGCCGACCATTTCTATATGTACGCATATACGGATGATGACCATTTCCGTATATGCACATATACGGAATCCGACCATTTCCATATATGCACTTATACAGAAGGTGATCTATTTTGTATATGCGCATATATGAAAATGGTCGGCTTCCATATATGTGCATATACAAAAGTGGTCAACTTCCGTATATGTGCATATACGGAAGTAGTCAACTTATGTATATGCGCATATACAAAAGTGTTCAACTTCCGTATATGCACATACGTGGAAGCCAACCATTTCCGTATATGCACATACGTGGAAGCCAACCATTTCCGTATATGCACATATACAGAAGAGGTCAACTTCTGTATATGTGCATATACATAAATGGTCGACTTCCGTATATGTGGCTTCTATATACACGCATATATGAAATGGTCAACTTCCGTATATGCGCATATACAAAAAATGGTAAACTTTTGTATATGCACATATACATAAGCATTCAACTTCCATATATGCGCATATACATTCATTATACATAAAAATTGATCATCAACACATTATCTCATTGTGAATATCTCGGGCAATGATGAAGATTTGTTGGCAGGTGGAGTGCTTAGTTGTACAACCTACCTTGAGGCAACATCTACTGTGGAAGCCTTGGTGAATGGAATAGATGGAAATGGTGGGGGGTGTGGTTGGAATATGGGTGCATCCACTGTGGGTGGATGCAATAGAAGAGCTGGTGCGGGGGGCGGGGGGTGGTGCGGGGGTGTAGCCAATGAGGATGCATGGAATATGAAAGATGGTGGGGGTGATCATAAATGAACCCCCACGGGTTGTATAAGTGATGGAATAACCCTTGGCTTGGAAACAAGTAACCCAAAAGTCGTGGTAGTGTGCCCAAGGACTAGACTACTACTGTAACTGGAGAAAATATTAACAACTTGCATACATATTAATAATATTGTTATTAGTACCAAATAGTAAAATTCAACAACACAAATACAACAAATTTGATATTTAAACGCAATTTAACTCAACACATTCAATACATGTGAAGAAGGTGACTTATCCATCCCATGTGGACATTGCTCGACACCACAACCTATAGAAACACGAGAAACATATAAATTTGAGGATGCGAGAAAATAAAAAAGTTTACGATGATGAATTTATCAAATGTGACACATACATGTGTATGTGGTACATTGAATGAGAAAGTTGCCTCTACTGATGCATCAGGGGTGGAGACATACATTGATGCATCTATCGACGTAGAGGGTTTGTTATAGAGGCATAGAAATTGCAAAACATCATACAATAAAATATTGAAATAAATACTTGGAATACTATATAAATATATAGCGATGAAGAGCATAGACATGGTTAAGATACTAACCCACTCCATGAAGCTCTAATGTCCACTGGCCTCCACCCCATAATGAGTATGCCACAACTCGAGCATTTGTGATGCTCACATGAACAAATTCTCTCTCAATGTGCCCTCTCCTCACTACACTCTGCTCTAGAGGTTGAAGGTCCAGCCCCTCTACCAATGTCACTAGTAGGAACCTCCTACCAAGATAGTGCAATAAAAATACCATGTTTCACTAGACTCCAAGTTAAGGATGATAAATCTACTTGTGCCTGCTACAATCCCTCTACAATGGGAGGATGTTGGGCAGAGAGGTTAGGCCTTCACTTATAGGGATGATGACCTAGCATGCTCTTGGTCCTGTGCCGACCCTCGATCCCCCCCAATGGAAATCACTAATGTTGAAGTATTTCACGTGGTGACCCAAAATAAATTCCACCCATAATTTCCTCAAGAAATAGAAGGGCACCTCCCTGTTATTGGAGGGAGGTTTATCAAAGACCATGGACCACCTATCCATCTAGTTAGCATTAAATTGCAAGTGGATGCACCAGTCCATACAAATGTGTTTCTTGTTGAAATATGGTTGTTCTCTAGTTCAAGGATCAATAAAAAGATACATCAGATCTTGTTTTGAAATATACAAGTCTCTAACTTTGTTTTTATCGAGTCCAGTCCTATAAAACTCGAACATCCTAGGCCTATATTCATAAATAGAAGTTAATTTCCCTTGGGAACTTGCAATGGATGATAGAATGACGTCCAATGAATTGGCCAAGGACTCTCGACTAGGTTTTCTTGTGTCCCGTAATTCATGGAAAAGTGATCTCAAGGTGGCCAACCCCTAATCAATTTGTGTGTTTATGTTTGGTGGTTATGGTGGGTTGGGGTTTTTTGCATCTTGGTGTGCTTGTGTTTGGTTTTCATTGTCTTCAGGTTCCATCTTAATAATATATGTGGCAATTTAATAAGGCATGGAATATAAATTAGGTCAATAGAAAATTACAAAAAACATGAGAATACATATTTTAAGAAATTAAAAATAAAATAAAATAAGCAAGCACACATGCATGCATTATTTTATATTCATAATAGATTTCCATTTGCTATTTTGAACACTATGACAATTTGATAGATGAATAATATATGATAGAATAAAAAATATTTATACCATCAAGAAGGATAATGAAACGATATAATTATTTCCATTGAACACTGAAGACCCTAGATAAGTGTTTCTAGCATTTGCAAAGTTCCTAAGTATGGTTAAAGAAATGAAGGAACGTTATGATGTTGTTTAGGAAAGAGTTGAACGAGGCATACAACACAATGATATTCTCCTTCTAGACAAAAAATGAAGAGTATTTGTGAAAATTATGAACAATAAAATAGAAGATATGAAAGTGCACTTATGACAAAGGTATTACAAACAACAATTTCATTTGAGGAAACTAGAGGAAAGAAATATTAGAAACAACCCATGAAAGTAGAATATGATGCAATGATGAAGAACCAAACATGGGAGCTTGTATCGAGTCCTAAATGAATAAATGTTATAGGTTCCAAATGGGTTGATAAGACAAAATTTAATTCAAATGGGGCATAAAACTACACAACATGAGTTTTTGAAGCTACCAAGTATGTTGGGAATGTTGGAGGTTGATATCAAGGGAGGAATAGATGCAAAATGTCTCACTCCACTTCTCTTTTTCTTGTA
>SNQJ01S0000734.1:297642-309617 GCA_010110895.2 Picea sitchensis | reverse complement strand
TTAAGATATTTTTATTTTGCATGCTTATTTTTATTTTTATTTTTTTATTAATCATTTTATTTAGTTTTAATTTTTATTATTTTTATGTTATTATAAGATTTTTAATTTTTATTATTCCTATGTTACTATTAATTTTTTTTTTTAAATAATTGAAAAATAAAAAAATATTTTTCTTCTTTATAAAAAAAAATAAGTGGGATAAATTAGTACACTTGACTATACATAAACAACCAAATACTCTATAACATTTAGAGATGAACTGACTCATATATTATGATTATCGTGAGACTCATTCTTATAGATTCACCTTTTACTAATTATTATAATAGTCTTTATTTTAAATTTTATCTATCAAATTTTTAACTTATTTTAAATTTTGATATGTTTTCAAAGTTTTTGCATTTTAAATATGTATATATTTTCCCAAGTATCCCAAGTGTGGCATTTTCCCAACTATCCCAACTATCATCGTCTTATTAAGTCATCATGGGGTAGAGGAAAGTGGAGAAGAGTCAAAAAGGATGGACGAGGGGAGAGGCGAGGGATGACGACCCACTGAACCGTGAAGAGACCCTGAATCATGACTAATTTTTCCTCTTTCACAAGCCATCACGTTGACGAAAGGGGCAGAGAACCATACGAGGGTGGGAAGGAATTGGAAATGCGCATAGGTAAGGAGGAGGAGGAGAGGAATTTGGAGACAACAAAGACAAGTTTCCCAGCCGGAGTGAAAGTGAGAATGGAGGTGAGCAAGAGAAGAGATAAATTAGCCATGGTGAGGTTCGAGGCCATTAAAACCATAATCTCGCTATCATAAATGACAGTTGTCATATCTGTACCAGCCTGGAGATGGCCAACGTATGAAGTGACCTACACCTTAATGTGGCACAAGAGAACTAGGGTCGGGGAGGGAGTCCAGCATTAAACTTCTTCTTAGTTAGGAGTCCGAGCATGTGGAGAGGACACCGATGTCCAAATGTCATAAGGGGG
The DNA here is from genome assembly GCA_010110895.2 of Picea sitchensis. Classification (NCBI taxonomy): domain Eukaryota; kingdom Viridiplantae; phylum Streptophyta; class Pinopsida; order Pinales; family Pinaceae; genus Picea; species Picea sitchensis. Next base: position 308,627 of record SNQJ01S0000734.1, on the reverse strand, counting down.
ATCATAGCTGGGTAGCACCCCATTTGAGGTCGACATTATTCTTTGTTACTATGAATTGGTGATTATATTATATTCGAAGCACCAGTTCTTATATTACATTTAGAGCATCTATTCTTATATTACATTAAAAGCACTGGTACAATAAATATAATTTCATGTTATGTTGTTTAAGGAACAATGTGTTTTCTCAATATTTCGCATCGGTGCTTCAATATAATTAATATCCATCACTGTGTATATACCCTTAATAATCAAAATGAAACCCATATGTAATTGTTACACTTATTGGTAACATGTTGAGTCACAAGTTACTGGTATATCTGGCTTGCAGGCTGTTGGATATACTCTTGGGAGGTTGTTGTTCCCATGGTCAAAAAAAACAAAAAAAAAAACATGTTCTTATGCAATTTGGACAATATCTCCAGTGCATTAAATAAAATCCCTAATTTTCATAGAAAAATATTTCAAAACATACAATTTGCAATAACATTCAATTATGTTGATTGTCATTCATCACTTGAAATGTTGTCATCTCTTGAGGTGCGTGCATGCCTCATTTATTCATCACTTGTAGGTGATATTATACTTTGGTTATTTAACATAATATTTTCATGATTGACTTGTTTTTTTTGTTCATCCTCTTCACGTTCCATCTACAAACATAGAAATAGATTGTAATAAGTAAATAAACTTTTATATAGTATAATATACATGATTGCATAAATAAAAAAAACATATCATAGCAACGACTATTTCATAAACAATCCACATTCTTTCAAAACCATGTTACATGTCGTCTTTCAAAATATCTTATGTTGGTTGCACTACATATTTTGTTTCCTGCATATTTAATACACCATGACAAAGCATAGTAGATATAATTAATATAAAGGATTTTGTTACAAACATAACAAATGTAATCCATAACTAATAAATAATAAACATTAATAATTAATCAACAGTTAATGAAAAAAGATGAGTCACACTTATTCATTCTTATCACCATTCAATGCCTATGAGGTATACCATCATGAGAGTAACATATCATCAATTTTATCATTCATCAATCAATATATTTGTATAAATATATGTATACAATTAATAATCGAGTTTTTTACTACATTGGTATCAGAGTGGGTTAGAAGTCATACCTATCCATACGGATTCGTATTTTCATCCACACCTCTCTCTCATGTTATCCATTGTGCTAGAAGTTGTATTGTCCATCGTACATTTCTGCTACTATCACCATACCCTATTTGCTTCCATCGTCGTACGTTGTCTATTTATGGCACCATACATTGTCCACTATCCCTATTTTTCCTTTGTCCCTATCTGTTGTGGTTTGCACTTGATCCATCTCATCTTCCTTCTTAATTTGACCATACGTGACATTTTAAAAAAATTGTGACTCCTCAAATATCTTTATCACTATTTTAGAAAGTCACTTTATCGCTATTTTATAAAGTCACTTTATCATCTTATCTTTGAATTTTTTTTTATTATATTTAAATAAAATAAAATATGGAATCAAGTAAGAAAAAGAGTGAGGATTTATAGGAAAATATTAACCATTATAAAGACAAATTCAATGGCATAAAATATTGTGTCGGTAATGTTGAGAAGAGTTAGAATGAATTCGGTGAAGGAAAAAAAACATTAATAGAAAAAAATGATAAATTATTAGAAAAGGAAGAAAAAATTGGCATGTTACTAAAAACGTCTAAGAAACGATGGAAAACATATTATGAATGAGAGGTGCTAACAAGGATGAAACTATGAAGATGCTTATTGAATAGATCAAAAGAATTGTTGAACTAACCAAACGAGTTGATACATTATGTGCAAAACCCTTATCCTACCGAAGACCACCACATAGTCTAGATTCACAAAATACAAGTGACCATAGAAATCAAGAAGCGTGATAATTTTTTTTTTTCAAGAAATACGTATAACCCAAGATTTCAAGATAGAGATTATCAAAAATTTAAAAACGAGCTACCGAAATATGGCGGTAAGGACCATAGAGGCGTCATCATCTTAGTCAACAAAATGGGGGGTATTTTTTAATCAAATCCCTTGTTGGGTGAACAAGAAAAAGTAATGACAACCTCTAACAATTTAGAAGGGGAATTTTACGATTCGTTTCTATGGTGGTCCAGAAAATGTGACCCTTGTTCCTTTTGTTGGAAAAGTTTTACAACTACCCTATTAAAAAGGTTTTATGATGAAAAGGATGATGACTTGTATAACACATTTGTGCATCTTAAACAAAAAAAGGAACACGAATGACTATACACATGAATGGGAAATACTAGAAACAAAAAAAAGAGGATTCATTGATGAATAATTGTTAAAAATGTATATTCATGTGTTGAAGGATTACATCCATAGTGAAATAAAACTATGGAACCCTAGATCTATTGAATATGCTCGACTTGCGGAAAAACTAATTGAACACAAAAACAAGTTCAATAAAACATCATTCACATGTCCAGAAAGATCAAATAGATATTTAAATGAAAGATCAAAATATTATATAGACAAGTCTAACAAGTATGTACCACCCCCTTAAAGGGAAGATGGCCTAGATAAGAAATGGGTAAATAAATGAATATATTATGAAGACAAATGGTTTCCAAGGAACATATGTAGCAATAAAAAAATATATTCTTGTGAAGTGGAGAAGGAATCAATCACATATTGAAATGAATAAGATGAATGTAACCAAATACAAATCATGAAGAGGACATGCCCAAGATATCCCTTGTTGCAATAACAAGAATAACAAAACTGCAAACATTGAAAATAATGGGGCACGTGAAAAAAATTAATGTCACCATAGTTATAGACACAAGGAGCACCCATAATTTCATAGATATAAATGTTTCAAGGAGATTAATGGCATGTGCAAGCTAATGATGGTCTCTCATGATGTTTTAGTGGCAATGAAAACATGGAAAAACAAAAATATGTTAACTTGGAGGGATTATTCAAGGTACTTTTACCGATCCAAGTGGATATCGGTGGCTACCTACCTATTCCAACTGGCTCAAAATATTTTGTTGGCAATTTACTATTTTTAGGAGTTTTTCAGGTCCCAAACTTCTAGGACAATTTTGAGGGCCTAAACGATGTTTTTTCACAAAAGGGAACCTTAATAATAGGAAAAATATCTAATTTATCCTATGAAATGAAGATCCTCGTCAATACCTTTCCAACAAGCTATCGTGCGCCCAAAATAAAGATTGCATGCCAAAGTTACGCCCCTAGGAAGTTGATACACCAAACTACCCAAAACGAGGTCCACAAAATTATTGGATTTTCATCTTCCGGGGTAATGGTTTTGTATTTTATTTATTTTAAAAAGGTCTTTTGAGCCTCATTGTAACATCCATATTCTTGTGAATGAGCGTAGATGTCACATCTCTTCTCAGAGATAAGATTCCACCAATCTAGCAAGTCTTTCACTCTATATTTCTACATTTTTGTACATTTTGCTCATTAATAGAAATTGTGTATTATTGTATCTTTGTGTTTATGGTTATATCTATGAAATATATCTGTTATATTATTGATATATCTATGTACATTTTTTATTATATCTCTGCTCTCATTTCGTGCTAAAAATAATCTGGATCAGTGGTATCAGATCAGGTTGCTCTTGATCATTTTTCAGTGCATGTCCCAGAAGAGTTCTAAGTATAGAAAGTTGGGTTTCGATCTTGTCTTTCTTGAGGAAAATCACTCTCACACGCCCAAGAAACCCTCCATGGAAAAAGAAAAGAAAAATGACAAAGCAGAAGATTCTATTAATTTGTTGCTTGAACAACCTCTCATGTGACAGAGGGACGAAATGATGGAGAATTTTTCCCACGTCCTTCAATGCTTGTCGATAACAATAGGTGCATATTCATCAAGAAACCACTTTGTAGGAACCTCTCCTTTCAAGGTACAATTTAATTATGATATTCCTTTATTTGAAGGTCAGATCGATGCGGTTGTCCTAGAAAAATGGTCAAATCTGCTAGAAGGTTATTTCTTTATTCACAATTTTTTCGACAGGGAAAATATCACCTTCACACTCCTTAAGGATCTCCCTCATGTCAAAAATTGGTGGAAAACTTACTGGGGGCAAATTTCCATAGAGGAGTCTGGAATATATGGGGTTGAGCCCAGTTGGGATTTTTTTGTGGATGTAGTCAAGGAAAAATATTACCCTATTGGTAACTATGATGGCTAGTACATGAGATGGACCACACTGTGGTAAGAGAGAGTGATGGAATTTCTAGAAATATTTTTATATGGCATGTTGTGTCTTTTAAGTTTTCTTGTACTAGATTAAATTCGAAGTCTTGGGAAAATTTTCCTTTGATTTTGGTCCATTTCGAAGTGTGGCCTCAGTCTTCTTCAATTTTGTACCATTTGTTTGGTATCTCATCTAATGTAGTTAGAAACATATGGGGCCATACCCTTTCATCCTTGTATCCAATTCTTCTCCATTTACTTTCGCAACGTTGGATATGCTCTACGGGATCATATCTGATTTTGAATGTAAGAATATATTCATCTTTGAATAGTTTCTTGTCGTTGAGTCTTCTAATGAAGTATGTCAACACAGCCGTCCATGTTTGTAATTGGGGGGAATGTGTTTCCCACCATCTTGCAGCCTGGCCTGTGAAAGTTTCCACAAGACTCTGTGTTCTTTCTTGCTCTCCTATGGATTTTTATGCCTCTTCCATGTGAGTCGACGAGGTATGTCGTTCACTGTATCGCAAGGGTTTACTTATCTAAATGTCCGTCAGAATGAGAGTGGGAGTTTGTCGGGATATTTTTTCATAACATTTGGTACTGCCTGGATTGAATAACACATCTTAAGATGTTTCTTTGGAATAAATTTGATAGACCAACAGTCTTTTGCATGTGCTTCATAGTTCTATATTTTCCAGTTGTATAGGGAGGAGTTAGAATTATGTCTGACCGACATGGGAGATTCTCTCAAAATTTATCCTTCTGCGGTTGGTTCTATATATTCCTTTTGTTCATTATTTATCTGATATAAACATCTGGTTTCTTGATATTCATCCCATGAATCCATCCATGGTTTTCCTTCCTTTGGATCTAGGGGAGTAATTTTTTTTCTCCCACTTCCTTTTAGTTTGATTCTATCTCTTTCCAAGGAGATAGTTACTTTCATTCATCGACCCCATGGATGACTAACAAGAGTTGCATATGCTGGCATTCCTTGGACAAGGTCAATCACCTCAAAGTCGACCGAAGTCGGTATTCCCATAATTTGCGTCGACATTTCTTAATATTCCGATTGGTTCTATTAATCTATGATCAACTAAATTAGAATAATTCAATGTGGGTGCTAGGTTGGGTTAGCCCATTCGTATCCATGTTTCTCTTGGTAAAATATTAACCTGTGAACCAAAATCGACTACCACCTGATTAACCATCATTCCTTTGATTTCCAAGTCGACTCGTGGATCATAATCTTTGCTATTGTAAGAGAGGTGATTTTCATCCCTAGTTGGTTTATGACCATCTATGTATTCTCACAGTATGTTGAGTAGGTCCAATAGCCTACCTATCGACTATTTTTATGAGTACTTGAAAAAATTCGTAGATGATGTCTTCATCTCGACTTTTAGGATTTTGTTGATCTTTTGTTGCATTCCTGAAGAATTTAAGAGCTTCTATCATTATTTGCTCTTCTTTATCTGGGTTTGGAAAGTTGTTAGCCTTTTTTATTTGGTAGTTTTTTGGTGGAGTATGGATGTCGTGTCCTGCGCCTGACCGTGTAACAATATGTAAATTATTAGAGTTCCTTACATCTTATTTAGATACTATATGTAGTATATTTACAGTCTTTCTAGGTATAATTTTGTCAAGCACTATTGGGAAGTCTTCTAGAGAGTGATCTCTAATGTCGTATATGTTACAGAACTTTAAATCAATCTTGTATTTTATAGGAAATTCCACGGAAAAGGACTAGAGTTATAGGGGGATATGATTCCACAAGAGAGGGGGATTGAGGGGCTAAGTTTTTATTTCATTTTTTAATTACCTATTTTGTTTAATGGGGGGGGGAATCGATTATGTGAGTTCTTGGGGGGAAGGCCAAGAGGTTCTTGATCCCCATGAATTACAAAAACCCATACCTGTTCTGTGGGAGGGGTTCTCCGGTTGGCTAATTCTCTCATTTGTTTTGGTTATTCGCTCACTCTCATTCCCGTCCCCATTCCGGTGTTGTTTCTAGACACCTCATGCATTCATTCACTAGATTTTGTTCATTGTTCATCCTCTCTCATGGATTTTGCACTCCATTCATTCCTTCACTTACTCATCTTTCCTCATTCTCATTTGTCTTGGTAAAGGAAATCAGACCATTGAAGAAAAACCATGGTTTTATTGGCTGTAGAGATTGGTGGTGTAATCCAGCCATGATTTGGGGCATGCATGTCTGATATGCTTGGCCTATGTTTAGATTTTCTCACAGCCGCGAGTCCTGAGAGTCCCAACATGGAGATTCTGGACCAACTGCACTAGAGCCCTAGAAGGAGAAGGACTGCGTGAGGGACTCCGTGGTAGAGACGGGTGGAGGTCCATTCTCTTGGGTGGTGTAGGATGGGTAGAAGAGATTTGGGTACTTGGATTTATGTGAGTGATGGAGAATCCTGTGAGAGCTTGAGTGATGACTATTTTGGGAAGCCGAGTAACACTCTAGAACCGTCCTTGTGGATTCATAGCCCTGGCTTGGGGGTGACACTGTTGTTGAAACTTGGAACAATAGTGTCTATGGTTGGGTGGAACGTCCTTGATTTTCAACCAATCAGTAGTTCTCTTGTATAAAAGATAAGTTCTCTTTGTTATGGTTTCCTTTGCTTTTGTATTTATTTCCGCTTCATATTGAATTATTATACATGATATTTGTACTTATAATATGCATGCTTGTTAGTTAATTCTATGTATGGTATATTGTGCATGTCTTTTATGTTGTAGTATGAATCTTGATCATTGCATGTATGTATTTCATGCTTCTTTATTAATTAATTGTTATTAGAGATTTGAAATCATCCAAGAGGTATGTTCTTGGTGTGGCATGTTTGGCCTATTGGAGGTTGGGTACATTACAAATTGGTATTAGAGTTTTTGGTTCAAACACTAGACTGTTAGAGGCCAGAACAAGTGCAAATCAGGAAGATTCATTGTCACATATTTTATATATCTGTGCGAATTTGGGGGAAAATAGTGGAAACATTTGAGTGAAATCCCCCAAATTCGTGAACAAAAATGAGTTTGAATGATTCCAGGATTGTCTAAGAAGCTAATGGATTCGATCTGCGGAGTTGCGGAGTCGAATTCGACTTATAAGGTTGAAAAAATTGAGTTTTAATGGTCGCTATAATGTTTGACAAAGTTTGGAGAATCGACGATTGAGATCACGTTCGATCTTGGATCAACAATCCAGATTCGTCCTTGAAATTTTTTAAAAATTTGAATGTTTACAAAGTTTGGTGGAATTACCAAATCGACGACTGGGATTGATTCGACGATTTGAAAAAAGAGGAAGATCGATGGTTCGTATTCATTTTTGTGAGTTTGGTGAAGGGTTGAAGATTGACAAAAGAAAATATCCAATTGCCAATGATCGATGGTCGAGGATTGGCAGATTTTTTTTTTTTTTTTTTTTCCAGAAAAAGAAAATCTTCGATCGTTTATGGCCAATGGTCGAGGATCGATAGATTTTGGTGAAGATTTTTTTTTCTGGACCTTTCATATTTGGGGACACATGTCCGAAGAATAGAAAGGGTTCGTAAATTCAGCGTTCGACATTCCGAGGGTGTGGTGGTGTTCAACAGTGAAAGCCTTCGAAGTCCCGAACTCTGTAGTAAATCCAGACCATTCGTGTTTGAGCACATGTGTCTGTAGATCAACCTATTTGGGAATTCGACATTCGGGGGATTTTTGGTGTAGTGTGGAGAAGTTTCCTGAAGTTCCGAAGTTCTGAAGTCCCGAAGTTGTGAGGTACTGGAGTGACGTGGCCTGTTGACGTCACCTAGGGTGACGTGGACACACTTGATCCTTGCCACGTGTCACCGTGTCTCATGTTTTTAAAAGACCATTCGTGCTAGTTAGTATATGACATGTGTCACCCATTAGATATGGCCATGTGTCTGTTCCTTATTTATGCCATGTAACACCCCTTGGTGCTTAGTTACTGACAAAGACTCTGGGAGTTTTTCAGTTCAACGTTATGAAGGAATGAAGTGTGATGAAGGTCAAACCCTCGAAGCTCCGAAGAGCAGAGTAAATCCTCACCATTGATCGGGAGAGGACACGTGGTAGTATAGAGACTTGGAACTCCAAAGGATTCAAGGGATAAGCAGTTGGGGTCAAGGACTCCTGAAGGCCAGAGTCCATCTCAGCGATTGATTACAGTAGACAAGTGGCACAAGATCCATAGACTTGGTACTCCAGAGAAATTGAGTTGTAGGTTTCCTTGAGTCGAGAACTCCTAAAGGCTGGAGTTAATCTTAATCGTTGATCATGAGATGATACATGGAGGAAAGAGAGGACCTTCAGTAATTTGGAACTCCAAGAGATCTATGGAGAGGTGCTTGGGAAAGCCTCGAAGCCCAGAGCTACGAAGAAAATCCTTGTCGTTGATCAGGAAAGGACATGTGGCAATAGATCCTGCATTCCATATACTTGGCACTCCAGAAGGGTTGAGAGTGTGGAAATTATGGAACTCCCGAAGCCCAGAGTCTCGGAGCTCTTGTTGACCATCAATCTCATCCCTTGACCGATTTTAAACCATACGATCTCAGATACCCTATTTAAAAGGACCTACTAATACCTGTTGGGTGACCAAGTACTTAGGCCTTTGAGTGTGTTAACATTTGTTGACCAAAAGGTAATTTCTTCTTGATATAGAAGGGGTCCGAGGGGCAGTAATAACACCACCCATAAGAATGAAAATATGCCCTTAGTGACCACCACTTGGTCACCTTAGTTAACTCACATGTGACTTATTTTGGTGCTTCTCGTCAAAATCGTCGATCGTTTAACATAATTCATGACCACTTTCACATTGTATAATGACATGGACCATTGATCTAACCGTAATCAATTATCACGATTTAAAAAATTACCCACCCAAATTTTGACCATGGAAACCCCAACCAACGATGGGTATTAACATACCATATGATCCTACGGTTCCTGAGTCCCCATTTTACCCAATGTGTGGAAGCCCCACATAATTCATTGTGCAACGATTAACCCCAAAATATCAAAATAATAACCTGACAAGTAATTAATCATGAGCATTTATCAAAAACCTTTGTATTGGGGAGAGGAACATGATTATATGTTTTTTGTGTGCAACTAAACAGGGATGGTATACTACTATAAACCACTATATTTCTACAACATAATATCAGTTTACAAATGTACCGTGCTTTTTTTTTTTATAATGGACAAGTCAACTAACAAATAATTGTTGATTCTCAGCACTTAACTAGTATGAAATCTTCCACACAAGCTCTAAGAAAAATGATGGTGACCCACCATGAATGGGGGTAGATCTCCCATAACAAAGAAGGAGAATCTGATGAAATGAGGATATTAGAAACCCCTCTGAACTTGGCGGAGATCGTGAGAAGTCTCAGGGTAGATTTGCAAAGCTTTAAGGCTGACAAGGACCAACTAATGAAGGAACAAGAAAAACAGACCAAGATAAATGCAGTCCTACTAGAAAGTCTTTCAAAACTACAATGACAATTGCAACATGGGCCAATCAACAACAACATGGACAAACACCAGTCTAAGAAAACCCAGAATTCACCTGAAATACAGAAGCACAGACATGAAAGAAACAATGCAAGAAGAAACCCTCTCAATAAGGACCTTCATGGAGCCAACATGCATACCAAAACTAAATATTTGTTTGATGATTTCTCTTGTGAAGGAGTAGAAATATCCACATAACTGTCCAACAGTAAGACCAGTTCTCGTTCCTAGATGAAGGGGAAGAAAAGGAAGTACTCCAAAGGCAGGGACCTTGAGGAATTCAAGAAAGTGAAGCCCCCTACTTTTGATGGGGAAATAAAAAAAGGGGGAGCATCAAGAAGCTTGGATACTAGGCCTAAAGAAGTATTTCAAAGTTCATAACTACTCTCAAAACTTGAAATATTGAATAGCTATATTCAATTTGAATGGAAAGGCCTCTATCTGGTGGGAAGATCTTAGAAATGTAAAAGGAATCCAAGAAAAGGGGTTGTCTTGGAGTAAGTTTGAGAAATACTTCAAGAAGAAGTACTTCTTGAAGTGGTACTATGATGAAAATATGAAGGAATTCTATGAACTCAAATTAGGATAACTCACTATAGATGAATACATCAACAAATTTATGGAACTGATGAGGTATACACCCTACATAAAGGATGAAAAGGTAAAGATTCAATGATTTCTTAGTGGAATTCCCCAATCCTTCCAAAAGAGGATTGAACTTGATGAACCTAAAACCTTGGAAGACACCATTCAAAAGGCCAGATACTATTACGAGAAACTCAACCACAAAGCATAACTCGCCAAGGAATGGAAAAAGAAAAATAAGATAGGATTCTAGAAAATGGGAGTTAAACCTTCAAGGTTTATGAATTTTGGGTGGAATCCTAGGATGGGCTTACCTACCAAAAATGTGATTCAACAGAACTTCCCATCTCAAGGTGGAGATAATACTATTGGATCAGCCCCGGGTAGGACTTAAAGCACAAAGAAGGAATCATTGAATTGTTGGGGCTGTGGAGAAGAACACATACTGGGAGACTATCTGTTATAGCAAGATTTTCCTCACCCCATGTAATCTTGCACTAAAGGCCTTTTTACATTTCCCCATGCAGAATTTTAATCCCTTTTTGCAAATCCCAGAGCTAAAAATACAATTTTTCCACATATACACACCTTGCCTACTA
>SNQJ01S0000734.1:270179-291743 GCA_010110895.2 Picea sitchensis | reverse complement strand
CACTATGGAGTTTCGATGGACACTGTGGTTGGTATGGATAATACATGATATTATACTTCCTCCATTATGCTTCAATATCCCACTCCCAAATTTATGCTCAACTATGGAATAATAGACATTACAATAAGAATGGAACACCTTCCTTTCCCTTCCTTTCCTAGTTACCTATAATTTAACATAGTCTGATAACTATTTAAGGTTAGGATTAGGGTTTTTTCATGCCACAACCACCAACTATTGTTAGGGTATAGGACCTTCTAGAATATTCTTGAAATTCCACACGTGACTAGATCCACTTATGTGGGTAATGGAAACTAATGTGGCATCTACTCTATACAATGTTGGTCAACATGATAGGTCAAATTGTGGGAGACATAACTTCTCAATATGAACTCTGGTTGAGGTGATCTCCATTATGTTGGAAATATCTCAAGGTATAGAACAACATCGAGATTTTGAGAGCTATGATCACAAAGTTTTGTCCCAAAAAGAGACCATTTAAGGCCTCAAAAGGGCTATGGAAGGTTCTAGACCCCAAATCAATAAAGTAGGACTTAACCCTAAAAAGGGTCATACAAACTAATAGATCTATTTTTTTCCACTAATAAATTACCAATATGGATGAAAAATATTATAGTGACCCATTTCAGATTAGTATCTATCTTGTTGATGTCAATGGATGAAATATTGTTTCACATATGCTTTTCTATAGACATAAGAAATTTAAAATAAACCAATCAAATTTTGAACATATTCTTATTGGTTGATTTTTATATATTTTGAGGGATGAAGTGATTATTCATTGAATCAAGAATGATTCTCTCTACCTTGGCATCCTTGACTTGGGTGGCCAACTTGATAAGATATGCAACAATATATTTCTTGATATTCTCCCAAATCTCAAGCTCCTCCAAAAGATTATATATCTTGAACTTTAAAGGTATGAAATTAGATATGTCACAATTGTTAAGATTGATAGTATACATTCTGCAAACCTAAATCACACCTCAAAGAAAAAATAAAAAATAAATGAAGTAAAACAACCCTTATATGGTTCAAGTGATTTTACCAAGTTCCCCAAGGTTTCACAACCAATCAACCTCTACAAGGTCAAACACCAGTCCTAATTACAATACAACTAAAATATCCATCTCCCTCTTTACAAATAGATTAATTTTCCAAATAAACTTTGAAACCATGTAGAATTTTCCAAAATTAGGAAATTAATGTAAATTCAGAAATTTCAACTTTAATGTCAAGTTTCTCAGATCTATTCCCTATGAATGAACATAATTAGGATGATTTGAAATATTAGTTTACAATAGAAAATACTTCAATTCACTTCAACAAAAATCACCTAGCAACCCAAGAGAAAAAATACGATATAAATGTACTTTAATGCCAACAAGGTGCAACCCTTAGAGCACACTTTTTTCCAAGCATATTAGAGATGTAAAACAAATTTAATACAACATATTATTATATTAGTGAATTTCCCCCATATTCAATATGTGTGTTAAAATTATTAACAAATTCAACAATATGTTATGTCACATCAGCATGAACAACAAGTGCTAGAATCTACCCAATCGAGAAGATAACACAAGCTAAAAATCTAATTTGCAAGTACACAATTTTTTGATAGCTGAAAAATATTCATTTACATATAAGAGATGAAATAAATTTACATACCAACAAATTATCTCAAGTTGGTATAAATCAAGCTCTCTAAAGCCTCATCGGGGAAAGCATAGAAAACCTTAGCTACCAACTATTAGAGAAATTTTGAGGTCTAAAATGGGACTCAGAAAAATAATAAAATAAAAGTTAAAATAATAAAATAAGAGTTATGAATTTTAAAATAGAAAGAAAGAAAACTATTGGAACCTCGGGTTCTTATGGTTCATCACACTTCTCCTGGAGTCAGTTGATCAAGCGCTCAACCAACAACTAGAAAAAAATCGATTTGACGATAGACCAGAAGTCCACATTAGTCAATCAATTAATTAAGTAGCTCGTCGATCAGACATTAGACCAACAGTGGAAGACAATCAGTCGGTGGATCGAATGGTCATGCAATCGACTATGAGTGTGATGTATGGATTGTTGGGTTGAGTTAATTTGACTATCAAAATAGACAACGTGGATTTGATAGAGTCAACTCTAACAATCGACAATTGTAAGTGGAAAATATATTTCTGATTTTAAGGAAGATGGTTAGATATTGATACTATAAATAAAGGGCATGATGGGTCATTATCGATGTAATGTATGTGAATCATGAAAGTCAACATGTTCAATATGCATTGTGACTTTCTGATCACAATTCAATGTGCTTAAGTGTTGTAACTATGTCTTTAGACACCAACGATCTTCTAAGAAGTTATTTTTCTTCGATTGTTCTGCATATTCTATTATTTTTTATGCATAGGGTTACACCCAGTTCCCAACAAAATCTACTTTGTTAATCATATTTTAGACTTATATCCTCATAGGTTTACTCAAATTTCAATTGTAGGCACTCATTGGATGAAGAATACAAAATTTCATCAAATGAGTACCATTATGCATGCTTATGAGAATCCCACGGTGAGATAAAATGGAAATACATGAAAAAAATGGTTTCTTGAAAGAAGTTCACATTTTTCATGTATTTATAGTTTATCTCACCATGGGTCTACTAGAAGCATGCAGAGTGGGTTCTCATTTGATGCATAATTTATTTATGAATGGAATGAGTGCCTACACTTGAAATTTGAGTAAACCTATCAGGAGATAAGTGAAAAAAAATTGAAAAATAGTTTATTTTCATTCCCTCCAAAACTATTTAATTTATCCTTATGGTTGACATCATCATCTTGAATCCTATTGGTTATTTTAAAATTGATGTTTATAGCAAATTTTTGCTGTGAGGCCCATTTTTTACCTCAAAATTTCTTTAATGTCCTCCTAGATAGGAATCATTCATAACAAAATATAATTACTCCACCAATGAACTTCCTTGGCACCTACACTTGAATCCCACAAGTGTAAAAGTTAACTCCTCTCTCCTCAACAATAAACATAGATATTAATACTAGGGTTTCCAAATGTGACAAATCCATAGTCTTCTTTTCTCACAATATATACAAGACAAAATGATTGTTTTGTCCCTCTCGGTTTAGCACACAACCTATCTTCTTTACCTCATTAGGGTAAAACCTATCACATTCACTTGAACTTTGTCCAAGAACATAGAACCTAAGACAAATAGATCAAATATATATGAATAAGATCACTAGGAGAAAATTCCATCCTACGATTACATATCTAACTCAAGCATGTGAGATCAAGAGAGAACAAGTATAAACGACAAGTACAAGATCAACATGATAATATGACTCTCTCTTTTGTCTGTTTGTATGAGATGTGAGGGATTCCTACAATTATAAAGTGGATCAAGTCCAAAAAAAGAAACCTACTTAATGGGCACACATGTGCTGCACTTAAACTCCATGTCAAGCTCCAAGATGAAAACACCAACAAGCATGGCTCCAAGGCTAAAAAATCCTTAAGAAGAGTCCAACTCTCCATCTGGTCTGGATTATTTTCAGCACGAAATGAGAGAGGAGATATAACACAAATATATACATAAATATTGCAAGAGATTTGATAATATAGCAAAGATATATTAGAGATATAACCATAAACACAGAGATACAGTAACACACAATTTCTATTAATGAGCAAAATGTACAAAACTGTAGAAATGCAGAGTCAAAGACTTGCTAGAATAGTGGCAACTTATCTCTGAGAAGAGATGTGACGACTACTCACATTTGCAAGAATATGGATGTTACAATGAGGCTCCAAAGGAATTTTTATCATAAATAAAATCCAAATCCCTAACCCTGGAAGATGAAAAGCCAACAGTTTTGTGGACCCCATTTTGGGTAGTTTGGTGTATCAACTTCTGGGGGGCTTAACTTTGGTATACGACCTTTGTTTGGGGTGCATGATATCCCATTGGAAAGGTATCATCAAGGAGATTCATTTTAGGGGCTCAATCAAGGTCTTAAGATATCATTGAGGTGCTCAATCCCAAAAAAAAAATTATTTAGGCTCTCAAAATGGTCCCAAAAGTTTAGGAACCAAAAAAATGCTAAATATAGTAAGTTGCCAGAAGACTATTTTGAGTTAGTTGGAATAGGTGGGTGGACTCTGTATCCACCTGGATCAATACTCCCTCCTTAGGAAGCAATGGTCTCCATTGCGTTAAGTGCCCAGGGGAGAGGGAAAAATGTTTGTTGAATCTGCATCTTGATGAGTTGCTTTCCTTGGTGGAGAAGTTGTGTTGCTTAGCTTGTTGAAGGATTTCACAAACCTATTGCTCACAGGGTTAAGTCTATTCAACCATTTGGGATACATGATATGACTGTGTGAAAAAGGAATATTTGTGCTTTGTTGTAATCTTGTCGACCTGCTTCTATTGGATAGAAGGTGCTTAGGTCAAGGCTGTAGTGGTTGCAATGTCCTTATGTTCACCTTTTGAATAGATTGTGAAAAAGATGTATTTTGTAGTATGAGATACTACCTTGTGACACTATTTAGGTGAGACAGTAGTTGGAACCAGCTATGGTATCCTGTAGAGATGACCCCCCAGAGTAATAATGACACTACGGGGTTTATACTCATAGATAACATGGTGCTTACACATATATCGTTGGCCCAAGAAAACATCACATACATCCAAAGGGGAAACATCGCATAATACCTCATCCTTGAAGGGATGAATTCCATATGACAATCAACACTATTGGATGACACAAAGATCTCATCGTTGGCGAAGACACCCGATGGTGTATGGTTGTGGGTGTGGTGTTATTGACAATCCCAACTGTTTGACTACCTCTGTTGAGATGAGGCTCTTATGGCTTCCACTATCAACAATAAAATGTATCGGGGTCCCCTTCACCCACATATGTGAATGAAAAATGTGCTCCCCCTCTTCAGGATCTGTTGGTTCTTCTGATTGAATTGTTGCAGTTATCACAGTAGCAATGGGGTCTGCGTCAACAATCTGTCTTATCACATTATTTTCTGAATCAGATTCTGAATCTAGGTTCAGAGCTTTTTCTTTGATCTTGGCCACCAATGACTGTTTTGAGTGACATTCATCTGTGTTGTTCCACGAGATTTTGTGGAAATCGCACCACTTTCTAGTGTCCTTCTTCATATTTCCATGACCCTTATTTTCCTGTGGCTTAGAATGGTTTTCTAGAGGTTGTTTGTTAGGGATGTCTTTATCATACTTTGGTTGTTGCAAATTTTCAGACACAAACTCCCATTTTTTATGGTGGCTAAATTTCTTCTCAATTTTGACAGCATATTGATAGGCAACTCCTAGCGATGAGATGTCTAGAAAATCCATTTTAGTTTGGATGTACCTGTGTAGAGCCCCACGGTATTTTAGAACCAAATGCCTCTCATAATATTTGATACCCATCTTGGTGCGCGAGGTATGAAAGGTGTTGGTGAACTCTGGCACTACTTGGCCCCGCTCTTGACGCAGCATGGTCCATCTCATGTATTGGTCATCATAGTTACCAACAGGGTAATATTTTTCCTTGACCGTATCCACAAAAAAATCCCAAGTGGGCTCAACCCCATATATTCCAGACTCCTTTGTGGAACTTTGATCCCAGTAAGTTTCCCACCAATGTTTGACATGGGGGAGAGCTTTAAGGAGTGCGAAGGTGATATTTTCCCTTTCATAAAAATTGTGAATAGAGAAATAACCTTCTAGTATATTTAACCATTTTTCTATGGCATTTGCATCTATTTGTCCTTCAAATATGGGAATATAAAAATTAACTTGTACCTTGAAAGGTGAGGTGCCTCCAAAGTGGTCGCTTGATGAAGATGCATTGGTTGTTATCGGAAGGTGCTGAAGGATGTGGGAAAAATTCTCCATCATTTCATCCCTCTGCCGCATGAGAGCTTTCCCAAGCAACAGACTAATAGAATCGTCTGCTCTATCGTTTTTATTTTCTTCCACCATGGAGGGTTTGTTGGGTGCGCAAGAGAGATTTTCCTCAAGAGATACAAGCTAGAGACCCAACTTGTTATACTTAGACCTCATCGGGGACATGCATTGAAAAAATGATCAAGAGCATCCTGCTTTGATACCACTGATCCAAATTACTTTTGGTACGAAATGAGAGTGGAGATATAACATAGAAATATACATAAATATTGCAAGAGAGACAATAATATAATAGATATATATCAAAGATATAATCATAAACACAAAGATACAGTAATACACAATTTCTATTAATGAGTGAAATGTACAAAACTGTAGAAATACAAAGTAAAAGACTCGCTAGAATGGTGGCAACTTATCTTTGAGAAGAGATGTGACAACTACTTTCATTTGCAGGAAGATGAATGTTACAATGAGGCTCCAAAGACATTTTTATCATAAATAAAATCCAAAACCCTAACCCCATAAGATGAAAAGCCAATAGTTTTGTGGACCCCGTTTTGGGTAGTTTGGTGTATAAACTTCTCGGGGGCATAACTTTGGCATACAATCTCCATTTGGGGTGCACGATAGCCTGTTGGAAAGGTATCGTTGAGGAGATTTATTTTGGGGGCTCAATCAAATCCATCAATTATAATTGAGGTGCTTGCTCCCGAAAAAAAATCATTTAGGCCCTCAAAATGGCCCTGAAAGTTTAGGAACTGAAAAACCTGCTAAATATAGTAAGCTTCCAAAAGACTATTTTGAGCCAGTTGGAATAGGTGGGTGGCCACCTATATCCACCTAGATCATCATCTCCACAAAAATCCAAATCTCTAATGCTTCTCATGATCCATTTGTTCCACTAGGTCCACCCTATCTATATGATCACTCCTCAACCCAACCATCCTCAAGTCAAGTACAAACCTCCATGAAAGAAACCAAGCATCCCCATGCCATAAAGTGATTAAAACCCTTCTCAAAAATGCTTAATTCTCATCTTCCAAGGCAAGTGATTCTCCAAGAAAGCCATCCACTCTCCATGTGTGCATCATGAATAATGTCATCATGTTTTCTATGTATCCAACACTCCAAGGAATAATTCCACATAAGAATCCATATAATGTTTAGTAATCAATGATAAATCCATCTCTCATTCGTATGTGCATCACAACATGTCCAAGTTTATCCATAGACAATGCACCTACATCACATGAACCACCCCTAATCATTGTATAAACACTTTTAGTGTAACCCTAAAATATAACATGCTTGAAACAATGTTAGGGAGTGGTTGAACAAAAGATTCCTAGGAACTAATAGAATGCTAGTTGAGAAAAACTGGTGGTAGGTGTTTAATTGATTGAGCCTTACAATGCTATATTGATTTGGTGACACATGGAGACCTCTAGATAAATGACCTACTTACACAAATTTAAGCAAAAATAATTCCAATTTTGAAATCTTGTTAAAGTTTATAATTCAGAAAGATGTGCTAGCAATTGGATCAACCCCCAAGAATTCCACACAGACATACTCTTCCCATGATCAGTCTGTGATCGACAAAGCCACTAGATTCATTGAGAGGATTAATCACATCTGCCAACAGGTCCACGATATTTTGTAGAAATCCAATGCTAAGTGCAATCAACACCATGATCAACATAGGTACTTACCACACTAGATTCAGGTTGGCGACAAATTTTGGTTACATTTGCAGAAGGAGTGTCTCATAGGGCCCCATCGGAAGCTCCGCCCACTTCGCTATAGTCCTTATACTATCACCAAGGTTGTGGGTAGCAATGCTTTTGAGCTCAACACTCCACCCTTCCTTGGCCTACACCCAATGTTCAATGTGGACCTCCTTCGACCATATTTTCCACCATTATTGGACACCTCAAAGATCGCAGAACAACTGACACCCACAAAGATCAATCCTGACTACATGGAATAAGCATCCACTAATCAGATAGTGGACACACAGATCAATGGCACTCTCCAACAAAGGATCCATCTTTATCGAGTTGTCAAGAAAGGGAAACTCCTACACCAAGGCAAGTGGCTCATCCGAGGCCAAATCCAACAGAAATTTCCTTACCTGATGGGAGAAATCAATGAAATGGAGACCATTGATTCCTAAGGGGGGAGGATTGATCTAGTTGGCTATTGGTGGCCACCCACCTATTCCAACTGGCTCCTCTTGTCTGTTTTTAGTTCAACACGTTCTTTTGTACTTGTTTGTAATTATGGGTTCTACACTTTTGGGGTTGTCTGAATCCCTACACATCTTCCAGGTGGATATTGGTGGCCTCTCACCCAAAACAACTGTATTATTTTGTATGTTTTCATGTCATCACATCTTGATGTACTTCCAGGGCCGTTTTGGAGGCCTAAACAATGTTTTTTTGGCTCACCACAGTCAAACTATAGACAGAGTCATAGTTTAATGGAAAAATGTGTAGTTCTCTAAAATAACTTTCCAACGAGCTATCATGCGCCTAAAATGGAGGTCGTATGCAAAAGTTACAACCTCGGGAAGTTGAGGTACCAACTTACCCATAGGTGCCCACATGGCTTTTGACGATTCACCTCCTAGGGTTAGGCTTTTGGATGTCTAGGGCTTTGGAATTCATGAGTAATATAAAAAATTCCTCTAGAGCCTCACTGTAATTCATTCTACTCAAATGGATGTGCGTAGCAACCACATCTCTTATCAGAGATAGCTAGCACCATTCGAGCAAGTGTTTCAGTTCAACAATTTTACAGTTTCATCCTAATTCATTATTCAATAGAATATATTGTTCACTGGATATATGTGTTATTCTTCATATCTTTATGTTTAGTGTATTCCTTCTGTTAATCAGTTCGTTCCAATCCTAAATCAGGATCAACGGAAATGGGTTATTGGTGAATGGTACCACTATGATGAGTGCAAAGAGAGGAAGTCAATGTGATATGTTCCAAATAGGGGTGTTGGGAAGGGGTCGGGTCCACAGGGAATTTTTTTTCTAAAAAATGATATGTATGAATGCTATCAGGGCGAAGAGAGGAATTCAATGAGATAGGTCTCAAATAATGGTGCAGGAAAGATCCATGGTTTCTATAGACAAGGGTTTTCCATGTGCCATATCTCTCTGATATACGTGTGGAGTCCAATGGTACTACTCAACCCAATATCTCAGGGAACCAACTAAGGAGGCTAGACCGTGCCCTTAGTTATACTACTCGACTGCCCAAATACTAGAGCTTATCTTCCTAAGTGTTGTTCTCAGTGACACTATAGTAGTCAGTCGACCGATTGGTTTATCTACAGAGGGTTGCAATATATCTAGTTTGATCCATATACAGGTGTTGTCTGATGCACTACCACTCGAAGGGGTATCAACATGGGTTACAAGGGTGGCCAACAATGTGCGCTTAATTACCACTTGTAGTTCCTACATGTATTATTCCCCAACTGTGGATTTATGCGTTGAATGATAGATCTTTGTAGCTTTAAGACGTCAGAATATGTCTCTACCCTGAAAAAAAATAACCCACAATTTGTTTTCCAAGGAAAGTGCTATGATACCACTTGCAAGGTACTATATCTATTATAATAGTTGAAAACAAAAATATTGCAGAGAATAACAATGAAAAAACACAATAGATGAAACCACAATACCAAAATAATACCTTTATTGATAGGAAACAATGTTCACTTGCCTCTTCGAGGGGGAAACCTCGAGCAAAGAAACTCTCTATTACAATAATTCTCAAGACAAAAACTTTTCATTCACTCAACTCCTATTTATACTAAATATATCTACCAAAAGAACAATCTAGAGGAAGATCTTCTAGAAGCGAAAGCTTCTATTAGGTCTTCTTACATTTGGATTATTCTTCCTTATTACTAGGCCTTATTAATATTGACCTTTATTACATGGAAAATGTATTATTCTACCTATGTGAAGGTTAGGGCGGTTAGGTCCCTAATACCTTCTCTCACAAAAATTGAAGTTAGGAGGATTTTCTACAAGGGCCTCAAGTGGTAGAGGAAGATCCTAAAACAAAGGGAGATCAAGCTAAAGAAGAGCATACATAGGAAGTATATGAGAATCTAGTAGAAGAATCTCATGTAAAAGATGAAGCACATGTATATGAATAAGAAGACGACAAAGTGAAAATAATAAGAGAACAACATAGTAGAATGATATAACATGATGCCTATTCATAAAGGAAAACCATTATGCACTTATAGAAATTATTGATGATTGTGTGACTAAAGTTGGGCCTTGAAATAGGAAAAGTAAGAATTCTAATCATTTTAAAGATTAATCATAAGTTAAGGAAAATAATATTCTGCAATACAAGTTACATTCTTCCTGGAGAAAATTGAAGGCATATAAGTCTGAGTCAGGGTTGGACCCATTGGTCCAACCCCTTAACAAGTGTGCATGGTCATTGTAACATACCTGACCCCTTAAAGGTTCTAAGGGACGGGGTATCTTGTTTCTTATCTTTCTTGGTTTATTTAAATTATCTTACTTTCTTCAATACACATCATGTATGTTCTTTCTTCATGCGATTGTTGATAATAACACCTTCTTATCTACCGATTCATGGAATCGTGGACTCTTGGCTACATATCGTTATAATTCTCCTTCCACAATTCCACCCAAAAAATCTTGACACTAAGTCATTTCTCCTTATTTACGGACTTGCGGACGTATAACTCTTTACCTATTCTTCATAAGTTCGTGAATTCTCAACACTTAGACGCTTTTCCCTTCGTGGAATTGCGGACTCGCAGAGGTAACTTTGTATGGAATTGAGGACTTGGAATTGCGGACCAATGGATGGTC
The DNA here is from genome assembly GCA_010110895.2 of Picea sitchensis. Taxonomy (NCBI): domain Eukaryota; kingdom Viridiplantae; phylum Streptophyta; class Pinopsida; order Pinales; family Pinaceae; genus Picea; species Picea sitchensis. Next base: position 280,895 of record SNQJ01S0000734.1, on the reverse strand, counting down.
TAGATCGTCCCTCAGGCTTCCAAGTTCATTCTGACTAAGAGGCTCCGACCATGTCACTTTCCATGGACCCAACGGTCTAAGATTATTTGCATTCACTCCTCGACATATCAATGCACCTTGTTAATTTCTAAGTAGGGATTTGTTCTCAGCATAGATGAAGGGTCAGGATATTTCCCTTTATCCCAACTGACATCCAAGGTCGCATCTCGACCACGTCTTGATAAAGGGCCAGATTTATTCATCGTAAAAAATCCACAGGCATGATTTTTCTTAAACAAATTAGGGTTTCTCCAGTGAATTAATAGTCCACCTCTGGACTTAGCCATTTTGTGGATACCTTTCTTTGAGTCCTTCTCAAGTATTACCGAGCCTCGATGGTTCTCATGCTTCACCAAGGTACTACATGATTTCCTCATGGATTATTCATAGTACCCTATTCTTTGAAATACTAGTTGATGTCGGGCATTCCAACACCATGGAACATAGGGTATATACGTGTATATATATGTATATATGTGTATGCATGAGAGAAAATTCATATGTCATATGGTTACAACGTTACACACAGTGAGTAGGGACAACTCTCCCCTCGGGTTAGTACATAGACCTTGAATTGTATGCATGCACGAAAACCATAAATATTTGTATCCTTTCCTATATACTAGGCACACAATGTTATTCACATGTATACATTCATAAATTATTCTCATGAGACATGAAGTATTCACAATATAGAATGTGAAACTCTTCACGAATTTAATCATTATGTGCAAGTTCTAGTGTCTTCGAAATACACAATTTGATTTGCAGACCAAATGGTTACATATAAATATTATATTATCCATTTATCCATACATGTAATCATGTCAATACACAGAGGTGGATGAGACACTTATCTTCAAAAAATTAAGATATGTTCAATACTCTTGTAGAGAGAACCTCTCTCCACCCAACTGTAGGTAAGGTTTCCATAAGCATCACTACAATCAGCCACCCCTGTGCCAAGATACAATGTCAAGAGAGGATTTCCCGCAATATGTTTTCTTCGGGTAAAAACTACTTATTTTCCTTGCTCGCCCCCTTTTCTTCTTGTATTCTTCCCTAAGGACCTCATGGATCATGTCAGAAACTTCCTGAAGGTACTTTCCCATTTATTCTTAACTCCTTTGAGAACTATTCCAACTACCATGTTGACTGATAGTTAGTTTTTAGGGCTGAGGATAGTTTAGATCCATATCATTTTAAATTATGTAGGGTACTTCCTCTCAGTTTCATTCAAAACAATGATGGACTCCCTCTTGCCAACTCCTCTCTTGACATTGTAACTTGTGAAGGACATACCTTCATCAGTAACTCAATATTCTCTTATTTTATTAAAATCGAAACACACACACACACACACACACACACACATATAGAAATATTACAAAATATATCAAGGTCCATTGTTTATCCTTGATCACCCAAGGTTCGACTTATTGTTTTTCCATAATAATATTTATAATTACAGACTGCGGGAAATAGGGGTGTTACAATCTCGTCCCCCTTAAAGGAACACCACCCTCGATGTTCTATTTAACGTAAAAACTCCATATTCAGTAGTGAACAAAAAAGGGTATGCATGTTTCATGGCATCCTCCATTTCCCAAATCACTTAATCGAGACCAAAGTGTTTCCATTCCACCTTGACTTGGGCCATGTTTATTTTCTTGAGAGATATATCTCTCTTATTTAGGATACACTATAGCTTTGGTTGGAATTCTCCCTCTGGCTCCACCTGTATCACAAACCAGTCAATTATGTTAGTAGCATCATGTATATATCTCTTTAATAAGGAAACATGGAACACATTATGTTATTTCACTGTGGGGGGCAAGGCCAGTTTATAGGCTACAGGTCCCACTCTGTACATAATTTCAAAAGGTCCACAAAACTTGGGTGCTAGTTTAGCGCACACCCCTATTCTTAAGGAGCTTCTCCTTGGTTTGATTAAGAGACACACATGATATCCTATTTTAAATTATTTATGAATTCTTTTTTTATCTGCGTAACTCTTCATTCAGTCTTGGGCCACCTTCGGATTTTTCTTTAGCTAGTTCATTTTTTTTTCTAGTTCCATTAACATTTCCGATCCAAGGGTAACCTTGTCTAATGGATTATCCTAGTTGATTGTGATATTGCATTTTATTCCATAGAGGTCCTCAAAAGGGGCCATTTTCAAGGATTCTTGGTATCCATTATTGTAGGAAAATTCTACAAGGGGTAGATACTCTTCCCATTTCTTGGGTTGATGCATTACATGCATACTTAATATGTCTTCTAATATTCAGTTCACCCTCTCTGTTTTTCCATTAGTTTGAGGGTGGTAGGTTGTACTAAACAACAATTGTGTTCCACATCTAGAGAACAAGGACTTCCAAAATTCCGAGGTGAATTTGGCATCCCTATCAGATATGATTTCCTTGGGAATCCTCCTATCGTGATATGGGATTTCCTTGGGAATCCCAGGCAATCTAAATATTTTGTTTCATGAAGATGTTGGCAATGTTTATTTCCTTTCAAGCCTTCCATTTTATTGGGATGAAGTGACAACCTTGCTCAATTTATCCACAACTACCATGAGATGGCATAATTTTTTGGTCATTTTGTAGTCTCAAGGATGAAGTCCATGGAAATGTTTTCCCATTTCCATCCTGGAAATTGGTAGGATCCAACATCCTACTGTGGGTTTTGGTGTTCTAACTTGACTTGTTGGCACTCTATATATTTAGCCAGATAATTAGTTGTGTCATTTTTCATTCTTAGCCAATAAAACAATTCTAAGTGTTGTAATCATCTTCTGATAACCATGGTGACCAATATATGGTATTTTGTGTACATCCATCATGAAAAATTCCCAAGGTGTCATGCTGGAATGTACAACCTCCTTGTATGTTAGTAGGCCACTCCATGCCTGACAAGATGCATAATCTCAATCTGTTGAGCCTTGCTTCTGGGGTGTATCTCTCTCATAGCTCTTTGAAATAACCTCCATCTAAACTCGCACTTTAACTCTTTGTTGAGGCTTGTCTCATTGGCAATGATGGTTGCCAAATGAATTCACTCTCTCATACTCTACCGGTAGAGCATCAACCAATCATTCTTTTTCCTTTATGTGTTTTATTTCAAATCTAAACTCCCTAATAAGAGCCATCCACCTATCTTTCCTAGCATTAAGTTTTGGTTAATCAAACAAATATCTCAACCCAATATGGTCTACCATGAGGAAAACCTTTCCTTCCTGAGAGAGGTGTTCCCTCCAACTCTCAAAGCATGCACCATGTAGGCTATCTCCCAAGTCATGGGTTATATAATTCTATTCTCATGTTTTACCACCTTTTTGGATTCATAACGACATATTGTCTCCTCTTGCAATGAGGAATCCTCCAAACTTCTCTTGCGTACATCATGCACACACCGTGCATTCCCTTGGTTTGGTCTTTACATACACTTTCAATAATGAGAATGTTGAGGTGTTTTCAAATTGGCTAGAAACGCCCCTTCACATTCTACCTATCCAAATAACAAATTTCTACCCCTTTCTCTCAGTGAAGTGATTGGATGACCAATCTTAGAAAATCCTTTTATGAATCTCTTATAGTATCCTATTAATCCCATGAAGGATCTAATGTCAGTGATATCCCTAGGTGTAGGCCAATATATAATGGATTTGATCTTATCAGAGTCAACTGCTACTCCTTTCTCAAAGATAACATGGCCTAAATAATAGACTTTCCTTTGGAAGAAGTCATGTCTCTGTTTTTTGCATAGAGCTTGTGCTATCTTAGTACTTTACTAACTTTAGGTGTTCTTCACACTCTTCCTTAATCCTTGAGTAAACTATGATGTCACACACACCCAATACAAATATTTCCAAGAACTCTGTTGAATACACTATTCATCAAACACATAAAGTGGTTTGCATTGGTGAGGGCCAAATGGCACCACCAAAATTCATAGTGTTTATACCTTGTCCCAAAAGTGGTTTTATAGATGTCCTCAACCTTTATTCAAATTTGATTATATCCAGATCTCATATCAATCTTGGAAAATATGGTGGCACCTATTAACTAGTCAAATAAGTCATCAATCTTGGGAAGGGGGTACTTGTTCTTAATTGTCATTTTATTGAGTTTCCTATAGTATATGAAGAACCTGAGCGTACCATCCTTCGTTTTTATAGATAAGGTTGGTTCTCTCCAGGGAGACACACTACGCCAAATGTACACCTTGTCTAACATTTCCTTCATATGCAATCTAAGCTCAATTAACTCTGGGGTACTCATCCTATAGGGTGTTCTAGACATTGGCATTTCTCCAGGTACAAGCTTTATTGAGAAATCAATATCTCTTTTGGGATGTGATCCTAGTACCTCGTTTTGAAACACATCTCTAAAATATTTCAGAATATGGTGCTCTTCTAGGATTGGATTTTGGTTCTTAACGAAATCTAATACATGTATTTCATACAAAGGGCACCCCTTCCTACAATAATTCTCATTTGGAGGGATGATATATTTCTTACTGAGACAAGTTTTTGAATTCCTTGTAAGATTCTTCTCTCCCCTTTTTCATCTTCACATTCTAAGGTTTTGTTATAATACATTTTAGCTTTATGGGCAGCCAACCAATCCATGCTTATCAACAAGTTTTATGATCCTAGAGGATGGATGTTTAAGGTGGCTTGAGTAGGAAACCCTTTCATGATGAATGGGAATGTTGTTCCGACCCTTTATTCCCTTCTTTTTGTTCCCATGGACACCTATACCAACCATTTCTTAGTGTGTTTTACTTGTTGTAATTTACACTTATCAATAATTTGAGGAGAAATATAACTCATATTAGAACCGGGGTCAATCATAATAGAAATAAGACAGTTGGTGACCATACCTTCCATTAACACCATTGAGTCTTGGTGGTATGCCTATTTATTTTCCAAAGATACATGTATCTTTTGTATGCTCTTGGCCACATCATCGATTGTGGTAGCCTCTTGGATGTTTTAATATCCCTTGTTGTTTGGTTCCATGATTCCCAGTATGGTCACCAATTATATTACAAGGAAAATATCTCTATGGCTAGGGGAAAACCACAATAGACAAAAATGAATGCAGAAATCAACTCTATTCTCAAGTATTCTATATAAACAAATATGCTATCAAGACAAGATAAAATGCCTACCTCGTCCAGATGTTTGATGAAGTCCATCGTTGAGCACTTGACCCAAAGAAATATACCTCAACAACCAAGCAACGTAAGCATATGGTGATAATATATGATGTTAGCACATTCAATAGCATAATCTATTAACATTCATATCAAATACGCCCATGGAATAATAATTCAAATATTTGAAAGATATCAATTGGATGAGAAAAGAGTATTTCTATTAAGATATGATCAACATAAGTGAATAAGTTATAGACTTCCATGTTGGCACGGTTTGGAATTGAGAAACTAAGTTCCTTCCAGTTGGGCCTCCACCACTTCAATCCTCCACCAAAAGTAAGCTCATGTAAGAGAGACAATGGAGTTCTCACTCAATAAGGGAATAGCTTGGGGGTTGAACATTGTGTTCAGACTTAAAGGATAAAGGGATGCAGACTCAATGTGAAGTGAATAATTCCTCTGGAGTAACTTTGATCTCAAAGTTGAATTCTTTCTCCTTCTTTCCATAGCTCAGAATTGGCCCATTTATAGCCTTAAAGTGGAACTGTAGGGCCAAGTCAGAACGTTTCCAGTATATGGAAGGCCAAGGATCATTGATCTCCTATCGTGACATGGAAACCCGACACTATTTTTCATTTTTGGGCACATTTCTTGATGTACGTGGGATGTAGTGGTGCAACCTACATATACGCATGTTGTATAGTAGGCAAGGTGCGTATATGTGGAAAAATTGTATTTTTAGCTCTGGGATTTGCAAAAAGGGATTAAAATTCTTCATGGGGAAATGTAAAAAGGCCTTTTGTGCAAGATTACATGGGGTGAGGAAATTCTTGCTATAACAAATAGTCTCCCAGCATGTGTTCTTCTCCACAGCCCCAACAACTCAATGATTCCTTCTTTGTGCTTTAAGTCCTACCCGGGGCTGATCCAATAGTATTATCTCCACCTTGAGATGGGAAGTTCTGTTGATTCACATTTTTGGTAGTTAAGCCCATCCTACGATTCCATCCAAAATTCTTAAACCTTAAAGGTTTAACTCCCATTTTCTAGAATCCTATCTTATTTTTCTTTTTCCATTCCTTGGAGGGTTATGCTTTGTGGTTGAGTTTCTAGTAATAGTATCTGGCCTTTTGAATGGTGTCTTCCAAGGTTTTAGGTTCATCAAGTTCAATCCTCTTTTGGAAGGATTGGGGAATTCCACTAAGAAATCGTTGAATCTTTACCTTTTCATCCTTTATGTAGGGTGCATACCTCATCAGTTCCAAAAATTTGTTGATGTATTCATCTATAGTGAGTTATCCTAATTTGAGATCATAGAATTCCTTCATATTTTCATCATAGTACCACTTCAATAAGTACTTCTTCTTGAAGTATTTCTCAAACTTACTCCAAGACAACCCCTTTGGTTGGATTCCCTTTACATTTCTAAGATCTTCCCACCAGATAGAGGCCTTTCCATTCAAATTGAAGCTATTTGAGATTTCAAGTTTTGAGAGTAGTTATGAACTTTGAAATACTTCTTTAGGCCTAGTATCCAAGCTTCTTGCTCCTCCCCTTTTTTTTATTTCCCCATCAAAAGTAGGGGGATTCACTTTCTTGAATTTCTTAGGGTCCCTGCCTTTGGAGTACTTCTTTTTCTTCCCCTTCATCTAGGAACGGAAACTGGTCTTACTGTTGGACAATTATGTGGATATTTCTACTACTTCACTAGAGAAATCATCAGACGAATATTTGGTTTTGGTATGCATGTTGGCTCCATGAAGGTCCTTCTTGAGATGGTTTCTTATTGAATTGTTTCTTTCATGTCTATGCTTCTGTATTTCAGGTGAATTCTGGGTTTTCTCAGACCGGTGTTTGTCCATGTTGTTGGTGATTGTTCCATGTTGCAATTGTTGTTGTAGTTCTGAAAGACTTTCTAGTAGGACTGCATTTATCTTGGTCTGTTTTTCTTGTTCCTTCATTAGCCGGTCCTTGTCAGCCTTAAAGCTTTGCAACTCTACCCTTAGACTTCTCACGGTCTCCACCAAGTTCAGAGGGGTTTCTAACATCCTCATTTCATCATATTCTCCTTCTTTGTTATGGGATCTCTACCCCCATTCACGGTGGGTCACCATCATTTTTCTTAGAGCTTGTGTGGAAGATCTCATACTAGTTAAGTGTTGAGAATCAACAATTGTTTGTTAGTTGACTTGTCCATAATCTAAAAAAAAACACGGTACATTTGTAAACTGATATTATGCTATATAAATATAGTGGTTTATAGTAGTATACCGTCCCTGTTTAGTTGCGCACAAAAAACATATAATCATGTTCCTCTCCCCAGTACGAAGGTTTTTGATAAATTCTCATGATTAATTACTTGTCAGGTTATTATTTCGATATTCTGGGGTTAATCATTGCACAATGAATTCTGTGGGGCTTCCACACACTAGGTAAAATGGGGACTCAGGAACCGTAGGATCATATGGTATGTTAATACCCATCGTTGGTCGGGGTTTCCATGGTCAAAATTTGGATGGGTAATTTTTTAAATTGTGATAATTGATTACGGTCAAATCAATGGTCCATGTCGTTATACAATGTGAAAGTGGTCATGAATTACGTTAAACGATTTTGACGAGAAGCACCAAAATAAGTCACACGTGAGTTAACTAAGGTGACCAAGTGGTGGTCACTAAGGACATAGTTTCATTCTTATGGGTGGTGTTATTACTACCCCTCGGCCCCCTTCTATATCATGAAGAAATTACCTTTTGGTCAACATATGTTAACACACTCAAAGGCCTAAGTACTTGGTCACCCAACAAGTATTAGTAGGTCCTTTTAAATAGGGTATCTGAGATCGTGTGGTTTAAAATAAGTTGAGGGATGAGATTGACGATCAACAAGAGCTCCAAAACTTCGGGCTTCGGGAGTTCCGAAATTTCCACACTCTCAACCCTTCCGAAGTGCCAAGTATCTGAAATGCAGGATTTGTTGCCACATATCCTTTCCTGATCAACGACGAGGATTTTCTTCATAGCTCCGGGCTTCAAGGATTTCCCAAGAACCTCTCCATATATCTCTTGGAGTTCCAAATTACTGAAGGTCCTCTCTTTCCTCCATGTATCATCTCCTGATCAACGATTGATATTAACTCTGGCCTTCAGGAGTTCTCGACTCAAGGCAACCTACAACTCAATTTCTCTGGAGTACCAAGTCTTTCGATCTTGCACCACATGTCTACTGTAATCAATCGTTGAGATGGACTCTGGCCTTCAGGAGTCCTCGACCCCAACTGCTTATTCCTTGAATCCTTTGGAGTTCCAAGTCTCTAGATTACCACGTGTCCTCTCCCGATCAATAATGAGGATTTACTCTGCTCTTTGGAGCTTTGGGCGTTTGAACTTCATCACACTTCATTCCTTCATAACATTGAATTCAAAAATTCCCGGATTCTTTGTCAATAACTAAGCACCAAGGGGGGTTACGTGGCATAAATAAGGAATAGACACGTGGCCCTATCTAATGGGTGACACATGTCATATACTAACTAGCACGAATGGTCTTTTAAAAACATGAGACACGGTGACATGTGGCAAGGATCAAGTGTGTCCACGTCACCCTAGGTGACGTTAGCAGGCCACGTCACTCTAGTACCTCACAACTTCGGGACTTCAGAACTTCGGAACTTCAGGAGACTTCTACACACTACACCACAAATCCCCCGAATGTCGAATTCCCAAATAGGCTGATCTGCGGACACGTGTGCTCAAACACAAATGGTCTGGATTTACTACAGAGTTTGAGACTTCGAAGGCTTTCACTATTGAACACCACCACACCCTCGGAATGTCGAACGTCGAATTTACGAACCCTTTCTATTCTTCGGACATGTGTCCCCAAATATGAAAGGTCCAGAAAAAAAAAATCTTCACCAAAATTTGTCGATCCTTGACCATTGGCCATAGACAATCGAAGATTTTCTTTGTCCAAAAAAAAAATTAAAAAAAAATCACTAAAATATGCCAATCCTCGACCATCAGTCATTGGTGATTGGATATTTTCTTTTGTCGATATTCAACCCTTCACCAAACTCACCAAGATGAATAAAAACCATCAATATTTCTCTTTTTTCAAATCGTCGAATCAATCCCAAACGTCGATTTGGTAATTCCACCAAACTTTGTAAACATTCAAATTTTTAAAAATTTTCAAGGACGAATCTGGACTGTTGATCCAAGATCGAATGGGATCTCAATCGTCGATTCTCCAAACTTTGTCCAACATTATAGAGGCCATTAAAGCTCAAATTTTTCAAGCTTATAAGTCAAATTCGGCTCTGCAACTCTACAGATCGAATCCATTAACTTCTTAGACAATCCTGGAATCATTCAAACTCATATCCGTTCACGAATTTGGGGGATTTCACTCAAATGTTTCCACTGTTTTCCCCCAAATTCTCATAGATATATAAAATCTGTGACAACGAATCTTCCTGATTTGCACTTGTTCTGGCCCCTAACAGTCTGGTGTTTGAACCAGAAACTCTGATACCAATTTGTAACATACCCAACCTCCCATAGGCCAAACATGCCACACCAAGAACATACCTCTTGGATGATTTCAAATCTCTAATAACAATTAGTTAATAAATAAGCATGAAACACATACATGCGATGATCAAGATTCATACTACAACATAAAAGACATGCACAATATACCATACATAGAATTAACTAGCAAGCATGCATATTATAAGTAAAAATATCAGGTATAATAATTCAATACAAAGCGAAAATAAATACACAAGAAAAGGAAACCATAAAAGAGAGAACTTATCTTTTATACAACAGAACTATTGATTAGTTGTAGACCAAGGACGTTCCACCCAACCATAGACACTATTGTTTCAAGTCTCAACAACAATGTCCCCCTCAATCCAGGGCTATGAATCCACAAGGACGGTTCTAGAGTGTTACTCGGCTTCCCAAACTAGTCAACACTCAAGCTCTCACAAGATTCTTCATCACTCACATAAATCCAAGTACCCAACTCTCTTATACCCATCCTACACCACCCAAGAGAATGAACCTCCACCCGTCTCTGCCACACAATCCCTCAGGTAGTCCTTCTCCATCCAAGGCTCTAGTGCAGCTGGTCCAAAATCTCCATGTTGTGACTCTCAGGACTCACGACTATGAGAAAATCTAAACGTAGGCCAAGAATATCATACATGCAGGCCTCAAATCATGGCTGGATTACACCACCAATCTCTACAGCCAATAAAACCATGGTTTTTCTTCAATGGCCTAATTTCCTTTACCAAGCCAAATGAGAATGAGGAAAGATGAGTGAGTGAAGGAATGAATGGAGTGAAAAATCCATGAGAGAGGATGAACAATGAACAAAATCTAGTGAATGAACGTGTGAGACGTCCAGAAACAACACCAGAATGGGTACGTGAATGAGAGTGAGCGAATGACCAAAACAAATGAGAGAATTAGCCAACTAGAAAACCCCTTCCAC
>SNQJ01S0000734.1:256729-270130 GCA_010110895.2 Picea sitchensis | reverse complement strand
CCCCATTAAACAAAATAGGTAATTAAAAAATGAAATAAAAACTTAGCCCCTCAATCCCCCTCTCTTGTGGAATCATAGCCCCCTATAACTCTAGTCCTTTTCCGTGGAATTTCCTATAAAATACAGGATTGATTTAAAGTTTTGTAACATATGCGACATTAGAGATCACTCTCTAGAAGAATTCCCAATAGTGCTCGACAAAATTATACCTAGAAAGACTGTAAATATACTACACGTAGTATCTAAATAAGATGTAAGGAACTCTAATAATTTACATATTGTTACATGGTCAGGCGTAGGAAGCGACATCCATACTCCACCAAAAAACTACCAAATAAAAAAGGCTAACAACTTTCCAAACCTAGATAAAGAAGAGAAAATAATGATAGAAGCTCTTAAATTCTTTAGGAATGCAACAAAAGATCAACAAAATCCTAAAAGTTGAGATGAAGACATCATCTAGGAATTTTTTCAAGTACTCATAAAAATAGTTGATAGGTAGGCTATTGGACCTACTCAACATACTGTGAGAATACACAGATGGTCATAAACCAACTAGGGATGCAAATCACCTCTCTTACAATAGCAAATATTATGATCCACGAGTCGACTTGGAAATCGAAGGAATGATGGTTAATCAGGTGGTAGTCGATTTTGGTTCATAGGTTAATATTTTACCAAGAGAAACATGGATACGAATTGGCTAACCCAACCTAGCACCCACATTGAATTATCCTAATTTAGTTGATCATAGATTAATAGAACCAATCAGAATACTAAGAAATGTCGACACACAAATTATGGGAATACTAACTTCGGTCGAATTTGAGGTGATCGACCTTGTCCAATTAGTGTCAGCATATGCAACTCTTGTTAGTTAGCCATGGGGTCGACGAATTAAAGTAACTATCTCCCTGGAAAGATAGAATCAAACTAAAAGGAAGTGGTAGAAAAAAATTACTCCCCTAGATCCAAAGGAAGGAAAACCATGAATGGATTCATGGGATGAATATCAAGAAGCCAGATGTTTGTATCAGATAAATAATGAACAAAAGGAATATATAGAACCAACCGCAGAAGGATAAATTTTGAGAGAATCTCTCGTGTCGGTCGGACATAATTCCGAATCCTCCCTATACAAATGGAAAATATAGAACTATGAAGCACATGCAAAATACTGTTGCTCTATCAAATTTATTCCAAAGAAACATCTTAAGATGTGCTATTCAATCCAGACAGTACCAAAAGTTATGAAAAAATATCCCGACAAAATCCCACTCTCATTCCGATGGACATTCAGATAAGCAAACCCTTGCGATACAGTGAACAACATACCCCGTCGACTCACATGGAAGAGGCAGAAAAATCCATAGGAGAGCAAGGAAGAACATAGATTCTTGTGGAAACTTTCACAGGCCAGGCTGCAAGAAGGTGGGAAACACATTCCCCCCAATTACAAACATGGACGATTGTGTCGACATACTTCATTAGAAGACTCAATGACAAGAAACTATCCAAAGATGAATATATTCTGACATTCAAAATCAGATACGATCCATCATAGCATATCCAACGTTGCGAAAGTAAATGGCGAAGAATTGGATAAAAGGATGAAAGCGTATGGCCCCATATGTTTCTAACTACATTAGATGAGATACCAAACAAATGGTACAAAATTGAAGAAGACTGAGGCCACACTTAGAAATGGACCAAAATCAAAGGAAAATTTTCCCAAGACTTTGAATTTAATCCAGTACAGTAAAACTTAAAAGACGCAACATGCCATATAAAAATATTTCTAGAAAGTCCATCACTCTCTCTTACCGCAGTGTGGTCCATCTCATGTACTAGCCATCATAGTTACCAATAGGGTAATATTTTTCGTTGACTGCATCCACAAAAAAATCCCAACTGGGCTCAGCCCCATATATTCTAGACTCTTCTATGGAAATTTGCTCCCAGTAAGTTTCCCACCAATTTTTGACATGGGGGAGATCCTTAAGGAGTGCGTAGGTGATCTTTTCCCTGTCGAAAAAATTGTGAACAAAGAAATAACCTTCTAGCAAATTTGACCATTTTTCTAGGGCAACCGCATCGATCTAACCTTCAAATAAAGGAATATCATAATTAACTTGTACCTTGAAAGGAGAGGTTCCTCCAAAGTGGTTTCTTGATGAATATGCACCTGTTGTTATCAACAAGCGTTGAAGGACGTGGGAAAAATTCTCCATCATTTCGTCCCTCTGTCACATGAGAGGTTGCTCAAGCAATAGATTCATATAATCTTTTGCTCATTCATTTTTCTTTTCTTCTTCCATGGAGGTTTTCTTGGGCATGTGAGAGTGATTTTCCTCAATAAAGACAAGATCGAGACCCAACTTTCTATACTCAGAACTCTTCTGGGACATGCACTGAAAAACGATTAAGAGCAGCTGGATCTAATACCATTCATCCAGATTATTTTTAGCACGAAATGAGAGCAGAGATATAATAAAAAATGTACATAGATATATCAATAATATAATAGATATATTTCATAGATATAACCATAAACACAAAGATACAATAATACACAATTTCTATTAATGAGCGAAATGTACAAAAATGTAGAAATACAGAGTGAAAGACTTGTTAGAATGGTGGAATCTTATCTTTGAGAAGAGATGTGACATCTACGCTCATTCACAAGAATATGGGTGTTACAATGAGGCTCAAAAGACCTTTTTAAAATAAATAAAATACAAAACCATTACCCCGGAAGATGAAAATCCAACAGTTTTGTGGACCTTGTTTTGGGTAGTTTGGTGTATCAACTTCCCAGGGGCGTAACTTTGGCATACAATCTCTGTTTTGGGCGCACGATAGCTCATTGGAAAGGTATTGACGAGGAGATTCATTTAATAGGATAAATTATATGTTTTTTCTATTATTAAGGTTCCCTATTGCGAAAAAAACATCATTTAGGCCCTCAAAATGGTCCCAGAAGTTTGGGACCTGAAAAACTCCTAAAAATAGTAAATTGCCAACAAAATATTTTGAGCCAATTGGAATAGGTAGGTAGCCACCAATATCCACTTGGATCGGTAAAAGTACCTTAAATAATCCCTCCAAGTTAACATATTGTTGTTTTTCCATGTTTTCATTGCCACTAAAACATCACGAGAGACCATCATTAGCTTGCACATGCCCTTAATCTCCTTGCAACATTTATATCTATGAAATTATGGGTGCTCCTTGTGTCTATAAGTATGGTGACATTAATTTTTTTCACGTGCCCCATTATTTTCAATGTTTGTAGTTTTGTTATTCCTGTTATTGCAACAAGGGATATATTGGGCATGTCCTCTTCATGATTTGTATTTGGTTACATTCATTTTATTCATTGCAATATGTGATTGATTCCTTCTCCACTTCACAAGCATATATTTTTTTATTGCTACATATGTTCCTTGGAAACCATTTGTCTTCATAATATCTTCATTTATTTACCCATTTCTTATCTAGGCCATCTTCCCTTTAAGGGGGTGGTACATACTTGTTAGACTTGTCTATATAATATTTTGATCTTTCATTTAAATATCTATTTGATCTTTCTGGACCTGTGAATGATGTTTTATTGAACTTGTTTTTGTGTTCAATTAGTTTTTCCGCAAGTCGAGCATATTCAATAGATCTAGGGTTCCATAGTTTTTTTTCACTATGGATGTAATCCTTCAACACATGAATATACATTTTTAACAATTATTCATCAACGAAACCTCTTTTTTTTTGTTTCTAGTATTTCCCATTCGTGTGTATAGTCATCCGTGTTCCTTTTTTTGTTTAAGATGCACAAATGTGTTATACAAGTCATCATCCTTTTCATCATAAAACCTTATTAATAGGGTAGTTGTAAAACTTTTCCAACAAAAGGAACAAGCGTCACATTTTCTGGACCACCATAGAAATGAATCGTAAAATTCCCCTTCTAAATTGTTAGAGGTTGTCATTAATTTTTCTTGTTCACCCAGCAAGGGATTCGATTAAAAAATACCCTCCATTTTGTTGACTAAGATGATGACCCCTCTATGGTCCTTACCGCCATATTTCGGTAGCTCTTTTTTAAATTTCTGATAATCTCTATCTTGAAATCTTGGGTTATACATATTGCTTGAAAAATTTGTTTATCACGCTTCTTGATTTCTATGGTCACTTGTATTTTGTGAATCTAGACTATGTGGTGGTCTTCGGTAGGCTAAGGGTTTTGCACATAATGCATCTACTCGTTTGGTTAGTTCAACAATTCTTTCAATCTATTCAATAAGCATCCTCATAGTTTCATCCTTGTCAGCACCTCTCATTCTTAATATTTTTTCCATCGTTTCTTAGACGTTTTTAGTAACATGTCAATTTTTTCTTCCTTTTCTAATAATTTATCGATTTTTTCTGTTAATTTTTTTTTCCTTCACCGAATTCTTTCTAACTCTTCTCAACATTACCGATACACTATTTTTCTTACTTGATTCCATATTTTATTTTATTTAAATATAATAAAAAAAAAATCAAAGATAAGATGATAAAGTGACTTTATAAAATAGCGATAAAGTGACTTTCTAAAATAGTGATAAAGATATTTGAGGAGTCACAATTTTTTTAAAATGTCACGTATGGTCAAATTAAGAAGGAAGATGAGATCGATCAAGTGCAGACCACAACAGATAGGGACAAAGGAAAAATAGGGATAGTGGACAATGTATGGTAGCATAAATAGACAATGTACAACGATGGAAGAAAATAGGGTATGGTGATAGTAGCATAAATGTACGATGGACAATACAACTTCTAGCACAATGGATAACATGAGAGAGAGGTGTGGAGGACAATACGAATCTGTATGGATGGGTATGACTTCTAACCCACTTATACCAATGTAGCAAAAAACTCGATTATTAATACAGATATTTCTACAAATATATTGATTGATGAATGCTAAAATTGATGATATGTTACTCTCATGATGATATACCTCATAGGCATTGAATGGTCATAAGAATGAATATAATGAATAAGTGTGAACCATATTTTTTCATTAACTGTTGATTAATTATTATTGTTTATTATTTATTAGTAATGGATTACATTTGTTATGTTTGTAACAAAATCCTTTATATTAATTATGCTTTGTCATGGTGTATTAAATATGCAGGAAACAAAATATGTAATGCAACCAACATAAGATATTTTGAAAGACGACATGTAACATGGTTTTGAAAGAATGTGGATTGTTTATGAAATAGTCATTGCTATGATATGTTTTTTTATTTATGCAATCATGTATATTATACTAAATAAAATTTTATTTACTTATTACAATCTATTTCTATGTTTGTAGATGGAACGTGAAGAGGATGAACAAAACAAACAAGTCAATCATGAAAATATTATGTTAAATAACCAAAGTATAATATCACCTACAAGTGATGAATAAATGAGGCATGCACGCACCTTAAGAGATGGCAACATTTCAAGTGGTGAATGACAATCAACAGAATTGAATGTTATTGCAAATTGTATGTTTTGAAATATTTTTCTATGAAAATTAGGGATTTTATTTAATGTACTGGAGATATTGTCCAAATTACATAAGAACATGTTACCAATAAGTGTAACAATTACATATTGGTTTCATTTTGATTATTAAGGGTACATACGCACTGATGGATATTAATTATATTGAAGCACCAATGCGAAATATTGAGAAAACACATTGTTCCTTAAACAACATAACATGAAATTGTATTTATTGTACCAGTGTTTTTAATGTAATATAAGAATAGATGTTCTAAATGTAATATAAGAACTGGTGCTTTGAATATAATATAATCACCAATTCATAGTAGCAAAGAATAATGTCGACCCCAAATGGGGTGCTACCCAGCTATGATCCCCCTTATGACATTTGGACATCGATGTCCTCTCCACCTGCTCGTATTCCTACCCAAGAAGCAGTTTAATGCTGGATTCCCTCCCCGACCCTAGTTCTCTTGTGCCACATTAAGGTGCAGGTCATTTCATACGTTGGCCATCTCCAGGCTGGTACAGATATGACAACTTTCATTTATGATAGTGAGATTATGGTTTTAATGGCCTCGAACCTCACCATGGCTAATTTATCTCTTCTCTTGCTCACCTCCATTCTCACTTTCACTCCGGCTGAGAAACTTGTCTCTGTTGTCTCCAAATTCCTCTCCTCCTCCTCCTTAGCTATGCGCATTTCCAATTCCTTCCCACCCCCGTATGGTCCTCTGCTCCTTTTTCTCAACGTGATGCCTTGTGAAAGAGGAAAAAATAGTCGTGATTCAGGGTCTCTTCACGGTTCAGTGGGTCATCGTCCTTCGCCTCTCCCCTCGTCCATCCTTTCTGACTCTTCTCCACTTTCCTCTACCCAACGATGACTTAATAAGACAATGATAGTTAGTATAGTTGGGAAAATACCACACTTGAGATAGTTGGGAAAATATCTACATATTTAAAATGCAAAAACTTTGAAAACATACCAAAATTTAAAAATTTGATAAATAAAATTTAAAATAAAGAATACCAAAATTTAAAATAAGTTAAAATTTTGATAGATAAAATTTAAAATAAAGAATATTATAATAATTAATAGAAGGTGAATCTATAAGAATGAGTCTCAACATAATCATAATATAGGAGTTAGTTCATCTCTAAATATTATAGAGTATTTGGTTGCTTATGTATAGGCATTATGTATAGGCAAGTGTACTACTTTATCTAACACTTTTTTTTAGATAAGAAATTTTTTTATTTTTTATTTTTCAATTATTTAAAAAAAAAAATTTTAATAGTAACATATAAATAATAAAAATTAAAAATCTTATAATAACATAAAAATAATAAAAATTATAACTAAATAAAATGATTAATAAAAAAAATAAAAATAAAAATATCTTAAAATCTAAATAGATACTACTTTACATGTTTTTGAAACTTTAAATATTTATAAAATCATTAATGTTGCAAAAAAATATATTAAAATCTAAATAGATACTACATTACATGTTTTTGAAACTTTAAATATTTATAAAATTATTAATATTACAAGAATTCTTTTTCATAAATATATGGGGTTAATTTACTTTGTGTTTAATTATTTTTATGTTCGAATATTTTAAGTGTTAATTTTTTTTTAAATTAAATGTGTTTAATTATTTTTATATTAAAATATTTTAAAATACTTAAATACATCAACACATATTTAATTTTTAAAATTAAATATATTTAATTATTATTATGTTAAAATATATTGAAATAATTAAATACTTCAACCGTTATAGGATCATAGGATAGCCATTATAGGATACTAGACATTTGATAAAATTTATAATGCAATAGTTTTTAGAGAAAGAAAAAAGTTATATTCCTAGATTATAATATTTAAAAAAATAAATTAAATATAAATAATATTTTTTAAGTTACCAATATAAATAATAATAAAGTCTGGAATATGATGAATAAGTTGCCGTGCTCTAAAATATTCTAAAAACTATTTCCTTGATGGTGCTGTAACGCTTTTTTACGGGAAAATATAGCCTACACATTCTAAAAAGTACAAATCAATAAGAATATTGCTGACACGTGTAAACAGTCTCCCTTGAACTTACCGTCGTATGTCCATAAGTTCGCCCTCGGCCTTTCCCTTTGAAGGACTCACACAGGTTCTCTACTCGATTATGAAAGCGTACATGTACCTCTAACCGTTTTCCTTTTAAGGACTCAGACAGGGGCAATCAACTATTATTCTCTCAAATGTTGCGTACATGTACGTACAGAGAAAAACATTTTAAAATTATGTTTGATCGATAAATGTTTTTTTTTTTTAATATTGTTTGAAATTTAGAGAGAAATGACGTTCTCTAACTGTTCTATGTTTTGGTTATTTTTACTTGAATGGAATCGGGTACTTAAAATTGTAAGAAATTATAATTTTTACTGTTTAAATTGTATTTGTTAATACAGAAATGGATTAACCCCTGGGGCACCGAATTATTCAGAAATAACCACTCATATTGCAGATTCAACAATCACTTACCCAATTTCTGGTAAATATAGCTGAAAAATATCCCCAGAAAAAGGGCCAAAACTGATAATGTTTAGCCTACTTCACTAGAAATTGTTGAATCTGCAGATTTGAGTGGTTAATTCTTATAATCCAAAAATCCCAGAGATTTTTCAGTAGGTTGAATCTATTTCTACATTCAAAAATGCAATTTAAATAACAGAAAATTATGATTTTTATTAGATTTATATAACAGAATTGCCACAAAAAAACAAAACATAAAACAGTTAAACAACCCCTAATTTATTTATGCAACTAACAATAATTAAGTCTACTAAAAATGAGAATTTGAGGAGTAGTTTTGATTGATTACAATCACAGACTCACTTACCAACCGTGTAGAAAGTAGACATACATGAAGAATTATAATATTCATAATTTTGTAACGGATTTCAAAATGAAACTAATCTCGGCCTAGCCGGGTCTCATGTTTAACCTATATAATTTGCAAACGGTAGTTCGGATGTTGAATGTGGGTTACATGGACATTATATTTGTTGAATAGTTTTTGCTACATGCTTTCATGCAATACAAGTGGAACCAGCACTCTTATTTATTTAGTTATTTAGTTATCAGTGGAACCAGCACTATGTTTTGTGTTTCTGTATGAAAAAATGTGCGCTTTTACGAAAAGGTATTTGTTAAAAAATGCTGAACCTCTAATACCGCGTACAATAATAATAAAAAGAACAAGATACATTCTCTTTAATGAATATATAATATTAGAAAGAACAATATACAATCTCTCCCCATCGATTATAATACTGATTCGAACAGTGTATGCATTGATTAATTATTTATCAGAGAAGATACTCTTAGGCCTCTGTCATGTAATTTTCACAGTATCCAAAACTAATTTTACAAAGAAGAACAGTTGTTCTAATGGATGGTGGGGAGGCAACTAGGGCCGAATAAAATCAGTGGAGGATCCTACACAACAGGGTCGCAAAATATTTGATGGTGCATTATTACTTGAATATTTGTTGGACACTGCATAGAAGCGTGCTCTTTATCTCTGAGTGTACGCTTTGTACCATTCTTTAAGTTTCTGACGCGTGCTCTATGTGTCCCGGAGAGCTCTTCGTACCATACTTGAAGTTGAAGTTGAAGTGACAGGAGTAATCTTTGCACTATAAATGTGGGTTGCAATGCGCAAAGTCAATAATCCCATGTTCTGTAGAGCTTTATATGAGTTAATGGTAACTTGTAAGCTGTAGACGAAGCACTGTGTGTATAGTGGGAGCTGCGATCTGTTAATTCTCACAGTTCTTGCAGTTCAACAACTTCGCAAGATCTCTAAGGTTCTGAGTACAATCTATGCACCGGTTTTCTAATTTTAGTTTGAGCATGTTTGACTGCTTTTTGGTATTTGGCAAATAGTATATCCAGGCAGATAACTATGGCTATTTTTTTCTCAATTTTGAAAAAAAATAGTTATCAATACGTATTTAAGAGTAGAGTAATATGTAATTAGGAGTAGGGTAAGTAGTCGAATTATAGCTTTGAACAAAGTTGTTGCTGAATTTCTGATGGTTTAAAATTTTTGAACTTATTCATCTATTATAAAAAACTTCTTCATATATATACTGATCAATTTGAAATATTTCCATATATCTCTTAACCTAGATAATAACATTTATATGMTGGTGAATTTGAAATGTTTCCATATATCTCCTATAGGCTATATAAAAAAAATTAATTCCCATGTTTTGAGTTTTGWGGTGTACGGTTTAATGAAAACTTGTGGTACTGACACTCCCAGCATAAACAGCAAGTTTGGCTTTAAAAWWWKTTTCCCAACACCCTGCTTTACTTGTGAAGTTCTGACATAAAATCATTTAATCAGGTATAGAAGCCATTGAAAATASGCTTTGAATTTTCAGTTTACTTGGAGGTTGTTCCAGGACCTTTCTGATCACTCATTCAAAATTCTAATTATAAACTATTCGCTATGATAGTAAACATGTCTTACTATGTTTCATTTTTCGAATATACAAACGCAGGGAGATAATACCATTTTAATATATATATGTATATATATATATAATTACAGGTTTTCACATGGACAGAGAGAACCCTTCCCAAGGGATGAAAGTGGAAAGGCAGAACAGTCATGATCTCATGGATGATCTCGCTGTAACAAAGGAGGTGATCTGATAAATATCCAATAGTTATAGTTTTCTTAATGTTGAAGGACTAGAGGATTAGAGTTTGGGTGTAGAATTGCTTACATGTTTATGGGCACTTGGTAATATTGTACATGGTGTCTTGCAATTTAATTGTATCATATGTTTAGAATGAAGCAATGAATGGTGAAAGATAAAAATTTACAATTTTAATGGTATAGTCATTAAAGCGTGTAGATTTTGATCAGGAAGAGGAGCTTGAAGCTTTCGACACGGAAGTGTACCTTTATGAAGGCCCAGAAGCAGCATGTGGAGAGAAGGAAAAACCAGAGCTATATACCAAAGATGGGACAGTTAACAGGTTTGGCAGACCTGCTATCAAATGCAAGAGTGGTGGCTGGATGGCTGCAGCTTTAATATTAGGTATATATTTTGAATCCTCCCAACAAAATGTACACATATCAAATACTAATATTCAAAGGATAAAACTGATACTGTCTATTTATTTTGCCCATGCCCATGAATTGCAGTAAACCAAGTGCTGGCCATTTTTGCATTGTATGGGGTGTGGGTAAACCTTGTCTTATTCTTCACTAGAGTGCTTCGGGAGAGCAATGCACCGGCAGCAAACGATGTAAGCAAGTGGATTGGGACTCTTTATCTCTTCTCTCTCGTTGGTGCGTTTCTCAGTGATTCCTATTGGGGTCGGTACAAAACCAGCGTTGTGTTTCAGGTCATCTTTTTAGTGGTAAGTTTCGTCTGTTGAAAAATAAATAATGTTTTCAGAAAATAGGCTTTGCTTATCAGTGTCTATCATAGCTTATCAGTGTTTATCATAAGGAGTTGGTTAGTTGTTCTATGAAATGATTTTTTTCTACTGAATTCTGGTATATAAATTATCATTATTTTCTGTTGTTCAAAATCCATTTTTAAATGTAGAAATGGATTTAACATGCTGAAAAACTCCCAAGACATTAAAATTATACAGAAATAATCATTTAAATCTTCAAATCCAACAATTTCTCCCTTAGTTTCGAACAAATATCTCTTAAAAAAATATTAATTTTGTAAAATCTTTAACCTACCTCTATATATCAAGGTATATCATAACATAGATATTATCAATACATATTTTAATTATATTATATAAATAATATTTTACTGTTATATACATATTTCAATTAAAAGAAAAAAATAAACTATATACCAAAATTAAATTATGTATTAAAATTCATGCTAATTATTTATCACTGAAACCTAACTTTTATTTGAAATCCCATAAAAGTGGTTCATACCTTCATCAATTTTAAATCCCATAAAAAGTAGTTAATATCTTTTTCAATTTGGTATGAACTCTCATAAAAAGAACTTGATGTGAATTCTCATAGGAAGAAATTGATGTGGTATCAAAGGATTCAGAAATTTACTTATATTTGATATGATAAAGAAATTCCATAAGAAGAGGTTCATATCTTCTTTTCTATTTGGCAATTTGATATGAATTTTCATAAGAACTTAATGTATTATCAAAGGATTTAGCAATTTAATTATGTTTGGTATGAATTGTTAAAACAAGAGGTTTTACTTATTTGTGGTATGAAGTGTTAAGAGAAAAGGTTGATTTACTATCAAAAGTTTCAATAACTAACATATTTTTCAATTTTAAAATATATGACAATTGTTATAAACAAGAGTATATGTTGCTTAATAAATATCAGGTATTGTTTATACATTAATTAAAATGTTTAATTTTTTAAAAAATAAAATAAAAGAAAACATGTTACAATTTGATAAAAAAAAATTGTTTAATTTGTAATTTTGATATTTTAAATTAATTTAAAAATCTATCAAATATTTAGAAATTATTTTTAAATAAATAAAATTTCAACTGATTATATATTCTAAACAAAACATTTTTAAAAACATAAAATTATTAAAAAACCACCTTGGAAAGAGGTTTTTTAATTAGTCCATAACTAATATAATTAATAGAACACTCTTTTTAACCATAAATATATAATATATATTAAGACAACTATAATACACAAGATGTATAGAAAAGACTCCCTGTTTTTGCTCTAAAATTGTCCTTATACTTAATAGCATTATGTAAAAAAATATGTTAATTAAATTGATTGTACTGTCATTTCTTTGCATTATTGTTAAAAGTAAACTAATCATATTTTACCAGCTTCTGTAATTTTTTATTTGATAAAAAAATATTTTGTTATATTCATTATTGTTAAAAAGAAACCAATCATATTTTACCAGATTTTCCAATTTTTCATTTGATAACAAAATATCTTGTTATATTACTATTTCAAAAATTTTATATTTATCTTTTCAAATTTTCAGTTTTATTTTTTTATCAAACTTTTTAAATATTAAATTTTATAGTAAAAACAGTATACTCATTTACTCAGACAATCCTTATACTCATTTACTCAGACAATCCTTATACTCATTTACTTAGACAATCCTTGCAATCCTATATTATCTACCATATCAACAAAGTTGTTGTTCTCATTGTTTCTATCTTACATATTTATTGTAAAGACAGTATACTCATTTACTCCGATAATCCTTGCAGTTCTATATTATCTAGCCCATCAGCAACGTTGTTGTTCCTTAAATATGAAGTGAAAAATGTGTTAAATTTATGGAAAGTGTCTTATATTCTATTCTAGATATATGTGTAACCAGTTTTTAACAAACATATTGATGTGTAGCAATTTTTATAAACTACTCACACAAAATTTTGTAGCAAAAGGTTTCATATGATTTTAACATTGATATTAAACTAAATTATTATCTTTCCCATGTAAAGCTTTATATGGGAATATTAATTTCACTAGTCCTCTCTATTTGTGAACAGGGTCTTGTGCTTTTGTCTTTATCAACATATCTGTTCTTACAGAAGCCAGCTGGATGTGGAGATGTGAGTTTAAGGTGTGAAAAGGCCTCGTTTCCCAAAATTGTGTTGTTTTATATATCACTTTATACTATAGCTCTGGGATATGGTGGCTACCAGCCCAGTATCGTAACATTTGGAGCAGATCAGTTTGACGAAGAAGATTCAATTGAAGGGCTCTCGAAAGTAGCCTACTTCAGTTGGTTCTACTTGGCTCTCGATCTCGGTTGTCTGTTCCCAAATAC
>SNQJ01S0000734.1:232479-256309 GCA_010110895.2 Picea sitchensis | reverse complement strand
CAAAGATGGGACAGTTGACAGGTTTGGCAGACCTGCTATCAAATGCAAGAGTGGTGGCTGGATGGCTGCAGCTTTGATATTAGGTATATATTTTGAATCCTCCCAACAAAATGTACACATATCAAATACTAATATTCAAAGGATAAAACTGATACTGTCTATTTATTTTGCCCATGCCCATGAAGTGCAGTAAACCAAGTGCTGGCCATTTTTGCATTGTATGGGGTGTGGGTAAACCTTGTCTTATTCTTCACTAGAGTGCTTCGGGAGAGCAATGCACCGGCAGCAAACGATGTAAGCAAGTGGATTGGGACTCTTTATCTCTTCTCTCTCGTTGGTGCGTTTCTCAGTGATTCCTATTGGGGTCGGTACAAAACCAGCGTTGTGTTTCAGGTCATCTTTTTAGTGGTAAGTTTCGTCTGTTGAAAATAAATAATGTTATCAGAAAATAATAGTCTACGCTGGGTCTATCATAAGGAGTTGGTTAGCTGTTTTATGAAATGATTTTTTTCTACTGAATTCTGGGATATAAATTATCACTATTTTATTTTATTTTGTTGTTCACAATCTATTTTTAAATGCAGAAATGGATTTAACATGTCGAAAAACTTCCAAGACATTAAAACAATAAAAAATAATCATTTAAATTTTCAAATCCAACAATTTCTACCTTGATTTCAGACAAATATCTCCAAAAAAAAAAAAAATATTGTAAAATCTTTAACCTACCTCTATAAAGGTCTAGAAATATGAAGGTCTATCATAACATAAATATTATCAATATATATTTCAATTATATTATATGAATAATATTTTACTGTTATATATATATTTCAATTAAAAAAATAAAATAAACTATATACTAAAAAATTAAATTATATATTAAAATACATGCTAATTATAACTGAAACCTTTGAAATCCCATAAAAGTGGTTAATACCTTCATCAATTTTAAATCCCATAAAAAGTAGTTAACATCTTTTTCAATTTGGTATGAACTCTCATAAGAAGAACTTGATGTGAACTCTCATAGGAAGAACGTTATGTGGTATCAAAGGATTCAGAAATTTACTTATATTTGGTATGATAAATAAATTCCATAAGAAGAGGTTCATATTTTCTTTTCTATTTGGTATTAGGAAGAACGTGATGTGGTATCAAAGGATTCAGAAATTTACTTATATTTGGTATGATAAATAAATTCCATAAGAAGAGGTTCATATTTTCTTTTCTATTTGGTATTTGGTATGAATTTTCATAAAAATTTAATGTATTATTAAAGGATTTAGCAATTTAATTATGTTTGGTATGAATTGTTAAAAAAAAAGGTTTTAGTTATTGTATCAAGAGAAGAAGTTGATTTACTATCAAAAGTTTCAATAACTAACATATTTTTCAATTCTAAAATATATGGAAGTTGTTATAAACAAGAGTATGTGTTATTTAATAAATATCAGGTATTGTTTATACATTAATTAAAATGTTTAATTTAAAAAAATAAAAAATAAAAGAGAACATGTTATAATTTGATAAAAAAAAAATTTAATTTATAATTTTGATATTTTAAATTAATTTAAAAATTTGTCAAATATTTAGAGATTATTTTTAAATGAATAAAATTGCAACTGATTATATATTCCAAACAAAACATTTTTAAAAACATAAAATTATTAAAAACCTTAATTAGTCCATAACTAATATAATTAATAGAACACTCTTTTTAACCATATATATAATATATATTAAGACAACTATAATACACAAGATGTATAGAAAAGACTCCCCTGTTTTTCAAAAAAATATTTTGTTATATTACTATCTCAAAAAATTTTGCATTATTATTAAAAGTAAACCAATCATATTTTACCAGATTTTTCAATTTTTTATTTGATAAAAAAATATCTTGTTATATTACTATTTAAAAAAAATTATATTTATCTTTTCAAATTTTCAGTTTTATTTTTTTATCAAACTTTTTAAATATTAGATTTTATAGTAAAAACAGTATACTCATTTACTCATACAATCCTTGCAATTCTATATTATCTACTATATCAACAAAGTTGTTGTTCTCATTGTTTCTATCTTACATATTTATGGTAAATACAGTATACTCATTTACTCCGATAATCCTTGCAGTTTTATATTAGGTTTTAGTGGAAATTAATCATCATCATTATCTAACCTATCAACAACACTGTTGTTCCTTAAATATGAAGTAAAAAATGTGTTAAAATTATAAAAAGTATCTTATATTCTATTCTAGATATATGTGTAACCAGTTTTTAACAAACATATTGATGTGTAGCAATTTGTATAAACTACTCACACAAAATGTTGTACAGAAAAGATCCCTGGACTCACACTCCAAAAGATTTCATATGATTTTAACACTGATATTAAACTAAATTATTATCTTTCCCATGTAAAGCTTTATATGGGAATATTAATTTCACTAGTCCTCTCTATTTGTGAACAGGGTCTTGTGCTTTTGTCTTTATCAACATATCTGTTCTTACAGAAGCCAGCTGGATGTGGAGATGTGAGTTTAAGGTGTGAAAAGGCCTCGTTTCCCAAAATTGTGTTGTTTTATATATCGCTTTATACTATAGCTCTCGGATATGGTGGCTACCAGCCCAGTATCGTAACATTTGGAGCAGATCAGTTTGACGAAGAAGATTCGATTGAAGGGCTCTCGAAAGTAGCCTACTTCAGTTGGTTCTACTTGGCTCTCGATCTCGGTTGTCTGTTCCCAAATACAATACTTGCCTACTTCGAAGATACTGGCAATTGGCTTTTAGGTTTCTGGATGTCGACTGGGTCAGCTAGGTTTCTGGATGTCGACTGGGTCAGCCGCTTTGGCTCTGATTATATTTCTAGCAGGAACACCTTCTTACAGACATTTCAGGCCCCGGGGTAATCCGATACCCCGTTTTGCTCAAGTTTTTGTTGCAGCAATCAGGAAATGGAATGTGAGGGCTCTATCACACGGTCACCAGCTTTACGAGTTGCCAAGCAAGGAGTCTGCAATGAGGGGGAGCAAGAAGATATTGCACAGTGAAGATTTCAGGTTCTTGATTACTAATAAATTCCCCCGTTCCATCCTTTTCGTTTGGTTTGATTTTAAAAGTCTATAAAAAAATCTGTGTTTACGACTCAAAAGTTCATTTATTGGGTTTATAGGTGTCTTGACAAGGCAGCAACGGAAACAGAGGATGACATAACCTCAGATAAACCGCACAATATATGGAGGCTCTGCAGTGTCTCTCAAGTGGAGGAAGTGAAGTGCATCTTGCGTATGCTACCCATTTGGCTATGCACAATTATTTACTCAGCTGTGTTCACCCAAATGACAACTTTGTTTGTAGAGCAGGGTGCCACAATGAAAACTAATATAAGTGGCTTTCATATTCCACCTGCAGGAATGTCAACGTTTACCATTCTCTGTATTGCAGCTTGTATAGTGATATACATGAAGGTTTTAGTGCCCTATGCAATAAAAATTACAGGGAACCCTAATGGGTTCACCGAATTTCATCGGATGGGTGTTGGGTTGATACTGGCTGTGCTTTCCATGGTTGCAGCTGGTATAGTTGAGCTGTACCGTCTGAGAATTGTGGAGGAATCCCATGGTGCAATTTCTCTGGGCATTTTCTGGCAAACTCCTCAATATACCCTCATCGGTGCGTCAGAGGCATTTATGTATGTTGGGCAGCTGGAGTTTTTCAATGGCCAAGCTCCTGAAGGACTTCGAAGCTTCGGTAGTGCCCTGTGGATGACATCTATTGCCATGGGGAACTATGTTAGCAGTTTGATCGTAACCATTGTAATGGATATCACTCGGAGGGAGAACAAGCCCGGGTGGATCCCAGAAGACCTTAACAGGGGCCATATGGATCGTTTCTGTTTCTTATTGGCATTCCTTACAGTACTCGACTTTATTGCGTATGTGATTTGTGCAAGACGCTACAGAGGGATTGCACGTTCCATGGACAACAACCAAGATGATCAACTCCAGAAAACATAAACGATGGGTGTCATCATGATAAGATATTTTAATTACTTTTTAAAATCAGGGTTATTGTACTTGTTATAAATATTTGTAATGTTAGAAATATTATTCCCACTCATTTAAAAAAAGAATTATTCACATTACACTATGGTTTAGATGTTGATAGGGATATTTTTATATTCATTTGGGTACAATGAAAATCCCTTCGTTACATTTGAAGTGAGAGATGGTTGGCAAAGGCATTGAAGTTGCAGCTATATTATTTTTTAATTAAGTATTCGAGAAAGATTTGCCAATTAATACATAATATGGAGAGATATTTTGGACATTAATCTTAAATATAATAATATTTAGGAGAAAAATCTTATTTATTAAAAAAATCAATTTAATAAAATGTTTTTACAATATTTGGGAATATGATAATTTTAATTTAATAATAAAAGTGATATTTTATCAATTTAATAAAATGTTTTTATAATATTTTATCTTAGAATTGTTAGAATATAATGGATGTGCTAGTTTAATCATAGACAATATCACTATTGTCACCCAACTATAGGCCGAAGCCACCCCCGAGCACCTTAACCTTAACATAGAATCATTCCGGAAGCAAACCCTAGGCTAGATAGCCAAATAAGATAGCGCAACTCTCTCCAAGGATAGAGCACCAACCAAGAGTAACAAGAAATGATCAGAGAGTCCAAACCATAACCAAGAGAGAGTCCAAAACCAAAATTTGTTAGCTGTAGCAGCTACAACGGTAGCTCTCCTCCAAACTTGTGCACGAACTGACCAACTACAGTGCGCACAAGTGTTGCTTCTGCAATTCTGAGAATACTGGCCAGAATGAAGACTGGCCTCCTGTATTTATACTAATTCTGGCAAACTGCCTGGGCCGACTTCTCATTCTGCGTACTAATTCTTTAGTATATAATATTTCCTTTAGTCGACTTCTTCTCTTGGAGGCTAATAACCTAACACAAGTCATTCTCTTGAGCCGACTTGTCTTCTAGGGTTATTAACCAATTAATTAGGGTTTCTTATTGCTTCCCGGAATATTCTATTCTCATTAGGTTTACACGCGGAGGTAACTACCTCCCGCAGCTACCATAATATCAACACTCTCTCCTAGCTAGGGAGGTATTGAAGGTAATGGTCTTGAGCACAAACATACCATTTACCCAGTAGCATCAACATAGTCGTATAGACTAACTCATGATTAGATCATGAGCACCATCATCACTATCAGTGTCACCAACTGCATCATCTCTCGAAACCATACTCCATCTGAGTAATCAGACATGATGTTGGATAAGTCACTCACTCAACAGAGTGACATAAGAGCCATTCTTCGAACATATGTCCTAGAAGAATAAATGTCCTGGACCATTTTTTGTTTGGGGAATCTCTGTCCATTGATCATCCATCTAGATAATAATCATTTCCAACACTACTAATAGTTTTCAGGGCAATTGGAACACTGTCATTCGATAGAACACAACTGTTTTTATTCATAGTAGTACACAACTACAATCCAGTGGTGCACTGCCACACCAAGTAGCACACAGATACTTGATCAATGACATATAGTCACAATCAGTGGAACACATCCACCACAGTAGTATACATCTACTATCCGAAGACATACATTCTCCATAATGATCATATCATCAACCTGCACATAAAACATTGTTATGATATAAACTGAATCATTTGGGCCATTCTTCCACTCAGATCTATGAGATATGGAAGAGCATCTTCCCTCAGAGGGTAAAACATCAATGATGAGCTATCTGGACTATTCTTCTCAAGAAAGGAAGAATAACTATCCTGATTTCTGAGCCTAGACCATTCACCTATCTGGGGCATTCCTCCAGCACTAAACAAAGTGCAATCTCGAGAGAATGAATTTGCCCTAGGGAATGACTGTCCCTGATTGTTGAACCTGGACCATTCACCTATCTGGGCCATTCCTCTGGCACTAAACAAAGTGCAACCTGGAGAGAATGAATCCGCCCTAGGGAATGATTGTTCAGACCATTTCCTAAGGAAATGATTGTCCTGCACCAACCTCCAAAACAGACCATTCTTCGAAACTGCTCGCAATTGTGAGCTTCGAAAGAATGATTGTCCGGTGAGGCAGACAAGTCTTCTTGACCACTACTGAGAGTGACCGTCAAGAAGAGAGATTGTCCTAGACCATTCCCCATGTTAACCACAAGGGGAATCATTGTCTATGGTACATCAACAATCCATCGAACCATTTTCATTACGAAAATGACCGTTCGATCTGGACCATTTTCTGAACTAGAAAATGCTTGTCTATCAGAAATCTCAAACCACTTTCCAAACTGGAAAGGAATTTCTCATCTTGGACCATTTTTCAAACTGAAAAATGACTGTTCATAAATCAATGCTCCCTCCCAACCTGGAAGTCATCTCTTCCTTTTTCAATAAGGAATTCGTCTCCACGAGCTCCGGCTTGAGTACACAAACTCTTTCATTTTGGACAGAGGCTTTACCAAAATATATGCTCATCTGTTAATCTATGGAGATATATATTGGTGAACCACTTTTTTCTTTTCTGGACTTCATCACTGAGAATGTAATGCTTGATATCAATGTATTTTGGTCTTTCTGGAACATTGGTTTTCTATGAAGGCTTCATATAGCTCTGATCATTATAGTATATCATTGTTGGATTCACCTTTTATTTCCTGCTAGCTCATAACATCATGGCAAGGGTCAAACTGGAACATATCCAAGTGGTACTTCTTCTGCCATCATGAGAGCTTTGTCATGGATTGGCAATCCATCATCCTTCAGTCCTGAGTAACCATTATGATACAATATCTCTGTCATAGAAGGTTTTTCACCACGCTTTTGTTGTGCATTGGAGGTTCTCCACCAAGTTGTTTTCTTCCATCTTCATACAAAGGTCTCTTCCTGGTATACCTCAAAGCCTTGAGATTGTTCTACATACGTTCTTTGTTCAATTATTCTAGAGAATAGTCTTTGCATTCATCTGATGTAAACTACAAACCATGGATATTGTAGTTGATATAATGGCTCATGTAAAGGTATGTGTGGTTTACTGGAACAAACAATCATCATAGTCTTCTCCCTTCATCTGGGAGAACCTCTAGTTCTGGATCTCACAATGTTTTCATTCATAAGTCTTCCATACATTGTTCTTCATCACAACTTTCAGTTCCTTTGCTTGATTGCTTTTAGTGAGTTCATATCAAGCTGGTAGTCTTGTGATTCTCGATACAATGACTGGTTGTTCTGGCTTTTCTTTCTTTCTTGGAATCTTCATGTTCTTCCTCATGTTTCTCTTTAGCTCTTGGGTCCATGGATTTTTCTATAGATTCCATGCCCTAAAGATTCCACTTCTTTCTTTCATCATAGGATCATGGATGTGGATGGACAACCAGGGATACTTTAAGGCTTCTTTTCAAATAAGGCTTCCTCTAAAGTTGAATTGAACACGTGTTGTTTTTCATGGTTGCTACCTTGGATAGATACTTCATCATCTTCAATGGATCATATTATTTAGGATTAGCTCCCTCCTAATCCTTGTTTCATGCATGATTTCATGCTCTTCTTTTGGAAATATATAATCGACTGCCTCCATCTAGGAGAGTCCACGCTTTCGTCTGCATCCTTATTGCCTTCTGTAAAGTGTCACAAATCTTTTTCCAATTTCCTCTTGATTGTTGACTTCTTTCTATCTTTACTTCTTCTAGCTTTCTTTAAGATTGATTTTGATTTCGGCTTATCTTGCAGCTATTACTTATGTAATAGCTTCCACATGAGTTGTTACCAGGGGTTGTTGATGTACTTCATCCTTTCATGTGTATTGCCTGACTTGTAGTCATTGTGATAGCAAGTCCTTATTTTGTTCATGTTCCATAGGTGTAGTTTCTCTTTGAACATCTTATGTTCTAAGAAATAGATATGAAAGATATGTACGAAAAACATGGTATGTACAAGAACTATGAAGAGTATTGTTACCTTGTCTTAGAAGAAGAAGTATGTTTTGTCTTGCTTGGTCTTCCTTGAGGGTTTCCTTTCTTCGACAACTAATGCTTCGTGTGTCTCCTTCTTTTTCTTTAGCTCGGGACAATTATTCTTGTAGTGACCATAATTTCGACAGTTGAAGCATTGTATTTCTGACATATCTTTCTCTTGATTTGGCTTCTTCCTTGAACCAAACTTCCTTTCGTTAATGAAATTCTTGAATCTTGTTGTGAAGGCTTGATCATCGTACTTATTTTGAGGTTTCTCTTTTTCACTAATCCTAGATTCTTTTTGTGCACAACAAGTCCAAAGTTCTTCAAATGTAGGATACTCCTTCCTTGTGTTCATGCTTGCGGCAAATGCATCCCATGTCTTGGGAAGACCATTGAGTATTGCATTTACCAGTTCCTTCTATGAGATGATCTCTTCAATAGCTTATAGGTTATCTCTTAACGGAGAGATCCTCACAAAGTATGATGTTATGTTGTCATCATCATTCATCTTCATGTCACGTAGCTCATTCTTGAGACTCATTACTTGTCCACTGTTTCTGACTGAGAAGAGGTTTGTTAGGGCATCATACATATTTTTAGACAAATTAAGATGGGAAATGTAGGGTATCAAGTGGTCTTTTATAGAATCCACTATGATACTCATGGCATTGATGTCATTGTCTTTGAACTTCTCCATAACTGCAACATTTTGGGGTTCCTTCTCTTTTCCTTCTTCAAACTCTGGTTCCACAATCTTTCCTTTTACAATATCCAACACTTTATTCTTGGCAAGGATGATATCAATCCTTGTCTTCCATGCTTTGAAGTTAGAATCCCGTTCTAACTTGTTTTATAACTTCATAGAGTAAGTCATGTATGCTTTGACTTGGTCAACCCTAGATTTGACCAAAAACTCAAACTTGACATCTTAGCTTTCTAAGAGTACCAGGAGATGCGCTAGGATAGGACACAATAGTCTATCCAGAAATTAGGTCAATCCCTTCATTTAAGGTGCCTCAACGAGAGGGTTAGGGTTTCGTCGCTGCAGCAAAGACTGGCTACAACTGCCACTGCAATTGAGAAAATCCTCCCAATCTATCTTCCAATGGTTATACTGTCTGAAGATAGTGTGGGCCCATAAATTGTTAGAATATAATGGATGTGCTCGTTTAACCATAGACAATATCACTATTGTCACCCAACCATAGGCCAAAGCTACCCCCGAGCACCTTAACCTTGAGAGAGAATCATTGTGGAAGCAAACCATAGGCTAGATGGCCAAATAAGATAACACGCCTCTCTCCAAGGATAGTGCACCAAACAAGAGCAACAAGAGTTGATCAGAGAGTCCAAACCAAAACCAAGAGAGAGTCCAAAACTGAAATTTACTAGATGGAGTAGCTGCAACGGTAGCTCTCCTCAAAACTTGTGCACAGACTGGCCAACTACAATGCGCACAAGTGTTGCTTCTACAGTTCTGAGAATACTAGCCTCTTGTATTTATACTGATTCTGGAAGACTGCCTGGGCCGATTTCTCATTCTGGGTACTAATTATTTAGTATATAATATTTCCTTTAGCCAACTTCTTCTCTTGGAGGCTAATAACCTAATACAAGTCATTCTCTTGAGCCGACTTATCTTCTAGGGTTATTAACCAATTAATTAGGGTTTCATCTTTCTTCCCGAAATATTCTATTCTCATTAGGTTTACACTTGGAGGTAAATACCTCCCGCGACTACCATAATATCAACAAGAATATGATATTTTTAATTTAATAATAAAAATTTAATTTTATTGTTAAATTTTTTTTAATGATCTAAGATAAGTAATCAAACTATAATTTTACGTAATGTCTTTGACCCTAACACTTTATGATTAAATAAAGATGTGGATTTATCTTACATGTATAAAATACTTTTTAAAGATTTAGATAAAAATGTGTTCCTTCAATCGATCGGTATGCATAACAATTTAATGGAAGAAAATGGTATTACTGAAATAACATTTGATTCAACAAAAATAAAAGTCATTTGTTTATAAAAGATTAATACTTTAAATTTGTTTGAAGAAGTTGTTTTTTGAAACTTAGTGTAAAAAAAATTTAAATTTATAGACAATTTTAATGAGTTCCTAAAGCTATCAAGATAAATAGTTACAATGTGATTATCAAAAGAAAAATGAGATACATAAATAGAAATAGAAAGCAAAGAATGTTCCTACACCTTTAAAAAAAATTACCATAAAAATTTTTGGAACAAAATTTTATCTAGAAATATTAAAAAAAATAATATGACTATTATGAGAGATTGGAATCAACTTAAAAAGGTTTAAAATTTCATAATGTTTCAAGAACATTCAAATGTTTATTATAAAGAAAGAGTTTTTTTATTGTCAAAACGAAAAGATAAAGACATTAAATGTTCTCAAAGGAATATTCTAAAAATTGGAGGATGTTATGCACATAGTTATGTGATATTAAGTAGAAATAATAATATAATGGAAATTACCAATAGAACAACATAATGTAGAGAATAACACACCAAAATGATACCTTTATTGAAATGAGAGTTTGATGTTTACATGCCTCTTCGAGGAGGAAACCTCCAGTAGAGCAACGCTCTATTACAATAATTCTCAAGACAATACTTTCTCATGCCTGTTACTCTTATTTATACTAATTATATCTTCTAAAAAACATTTTGGAGGAAGATATTTCTAGAAGTAGAAACTTCTATTAGGTCTTCTTACATTGACTTGTTCATATTTGTTAAATAGGCCTTATTAACTAATGCCATACTTTATTACATGGAAAATATATTATTCTATCTATGTGAGGGGTTAGGTAGGTTAGGTCCGTAACATGCCCTCCCCCTTAAAAAGAGTCTTGTCCTTAAGGATTAAGAAGAGGAAATTTCTGTAGAATAGTAGTCAGATCCCAAGTTTCATCTTCTGGTGGAGTATCCTTCCATTGAACTAAAAATTCTTAGATGATGCGCATTTATCCACTACCACCATAAATGAGCATATTTGGAGAGACTATCCACTACCACCATGATGAATGACTTATTTCCTAATTTGGGTAATCCCACAATGAAATCCATAGAAATATCCATCCAAAAAGTAGGTGGAATCAAAAGTGATTGGAGTATGCCAGGAGTTTTTATAGTCTCGCCCTTATTGCATTGACATATATCACATTCTTCCACAAAGGTGCATACCTCATGTTTGATACTTTCCCAGATGAAAGAGCATTTGACTCGTTCATAAGTTTTGGTAAAAATTGAGTGCCCGACAATAGAAGAAGCATGAAACTCAAAGAGCACCTTGGATTTAAGGGTCAATTATTTTCTTAAATATAGGTGATCTTTATAGAGAAAATCTTCATTGTGCCAAGAGTACCTTGGAGCAGCTTGGGGATCCTGTTGTAGTTTTTGGATGAGGCTAGAGATTTTTGGTCCTTGTAACCATTCCTACTGAATAACCTGAATCTTGTTGGTGAGAATGAATGAGAGGGAAAAGAGGGACCCTTCTTCATATTTCTTGGAAAGAGCATCAACAACCACATTTTCTTTTCCCTTTTTGTAAATGATCTCATAATCATATCCAAACAACTTGGTCACCCATTTGTGAGCGCACATTTTCGCAGCGCCCTCCACATTTCATGGAACTACCATTGGCAATCATGATTTGAAAATTTTTGACAACACGGATATAGAAATTGACTGCTTGGGAAAGGTGATGATGAATGAAATTATGAGTGTTGCAACTGTCAACTAGGATGATGAATTTCCTATTCTTAATGCATCCAATCAATTTGAGGGTTTGAGGAGAAGAAAAACTTGTGAGAGCATGTCGTGAAATCAATGGTTCAACTTTAGGAAGATCAAAGGGAGACATAATATCATTGCTTGGGGGTAGCATTGCTTCAGGTGAAACCTCAACATCTTCACCCGAAACATCCTTGGAAATAGCTATAAAAAGTTTATGTTCTTTACACTTGTTCTCTAGAAAGTATTTATCATCACAATTATAAAAAAGACCCTTGAGTTGGCGTTCATCCATTTCTTCCCATGTTAACTTGTGGACCTTGAGAGCAGTGGCCTAGGGGGCAGGGGTGTTTGGTTTAGGGCAAGGGAAAAAAGTAGTTTTTGTACTTTGGTCCAAGATGAGCTATTGTGCCTCCTTAGCATGATTAGTGGATTCCAACCAAGCCTGAGGGTGATCCATGATGACCTAGGCACAAATTTCATCCTTGAGGCCACTAATAAAACATTCCCTGAAAAAAGCATCTGTCATGCCCTCCGTTCGGAAATCCAAGTGCTCAAATGCAAAAATAAAATATTCCATTGTTCTAGACTATTTCAGCTTGGCATGACGTCCTAAATGGTGGGTGTCATTGTCAAAGCATTCATACAGTTGTGAAAAAAATGTGGCCAAGCAACATACCCTTGGCATTCATTGCGACGCCATTGCCACCATTTCCATCTTTCTGGATCCAAATAGAGAATTACATAATGAATTTTTGTTAGCTCATCAATGATACCATGTAGGGAGAAATAGTGTTCCATCTGAGTAACTCAAGCTTGTGAATCCAATCCATCAAATTTGTTGACCTCGACTCTGGGGAGATAGGGGGTCATGAGGTAGGGAGTTGGAATGAGAGTGTAGAGGAAGGATGGAGTCAACACCTTCAGTATAGAGAGGTGGGTCAGATAAGGAAGGAACTTGGAATTTGTTCATGAATTGGTTGAGAGTGGAATGGAATTCAACAGTTTGGATACTGAGATGGTCTTGGATGTGGTCTATGTTTGCATGAATGATCAGAATGTCCATATTTACTTGGGCCTAAAGGGAAGTAAGGTGAGTACTCAGTTTTTGATTGGTTTCTTCTTGGTGGGTGGTAGCCATGAGGGGATGACGGGTGGGTCCATGGACAATAAAGAATAGAAGCGATATATACCATGATGATCAGGGAAATGAGAGG
The DNA here is from genome assembly GCA_010110895.2 of Picea sitchensis. Taxonomy (NCBI): domain Eukaryota; kingdom Viridiplantae; phylum Streptophyta; class Pinopsida; order Pinales; family Pinaceae; genus Picea; species Picea sitchensis. The sequence goes on along the minus strand of SNQJ01S0000734.1, from coordinate 243,295 downwards.
AGACCAATGGGATAAGTGTGAAATAGGGTGTTGGGAACGATATGGGTCCACATGGTAAAAAAAATTAAATATTATAGACATATCACAATGATCAATGAGAAAAGGGGAATCGAATGAGATAGGTCTCAAATAAGGGTGTGGGTAGGTAAAAAAAAGGGTTAAAAAAGATAGGTATCACAATGATCAAGGAAAAAGGGGGAATCTAATGTGATACATCCCAAATAAGGATGTTGGAAGGTAAAAACAAATGATAGGTATCACAACGATCAGGGAGAAAAGGGGAATCCAATGAAATAGGTATCAAATAAGGGTGTTCAGTGGCCCCATACTCATGCAAAGTTATTGTACAATCTTAATAATAATGCAATGTCGAAATGCCCAAATTATTAACAAGAAAAAATGTGTAGTAATTTCACAACTCAAATGAAAGAGGCAAGGTTGCACAACAATATATCTTGTATGTTCCTTTTTTGTTGTGTTTCGGTCCCAAGGGTTAGGGTTTTCAAGGTGACTACAGAAAAGAGTTTTCATTTTTCTATAACTATCTGATATACGTGTGGGGTTGAACAACAGTACTCGGCCCAATATCCTAGGGCACCAACTAAGGAGGCTAGACCATACCCTTAGCCATACTACCTGATTACCCAAGTATTAGAGAGTATCTTCTTGAGTGTTGTTCTCAGTGGAATTATAGCAGTCAAGCGGTCGATCAGTTGATATATGGATACTTTTAGGATACCTAGAGGGGCTCTCGATATACTAGAGGTATCGGGAAGCACAAGTCGGTATACAATTTTTGTATGATACACTACAACTCGAATGGGAACCAACAACGATTACAAGGGTGTCCAACAATGTGAGCTTAAAAACCTCTTGTATTTCATGCATGCATTCTTCCCTGACCGCATATTTATGCGTTGAATGAAAAATCATTGTAGTTTAAAGATGCCAGAACACATCTCTACCCTGGAAAGAAAAAAATTACCCACAATTCCTACCAAGGAAATTTCTCTTATACCAGTTGTTATGCACCTGGTTATGTGATATTAAGCGGAAACAAGAATATAATAGAAATTACCAACAAAACAACATAATGTAAAGAATAACATTCCAAAATGATGCCTTTATTGAAATGGGGGAAATGTTCCCTTTCCTCTTTGAGGGGGAAACCTCCAACATAGAAGCGTTCTATTAGAATAATTCTCAAGTCAATACTTTCTCATGCCTCCTACTCTTATTTATTTCTTTTTCATAAGTAGGGTACTTACGAACAACATCTGATAGTGTCTCACTATGATACTCCACGGGCTGGTTGTGTTGAGTGAGAATGACGCCCATAGCATAGTCTAAAGCATCTGTATCGATCTCAAAGGGATGTTGCAAGTACATTAATGAAAGTACTGGGGATGAGCACAAAAGTTGCTTCAAGTCATCGAAGGCTTGTTTTTGGGATAGGACCCACACAAATTTTTCCTTACCGCCACCCCTGGTTAATTGGTTGAGGTCCCATGCGATATGAGAGAATCCCAACACGAACCTGCGATAGAAATTGGCGAAGCCCAAGAAGCTCTGAAGCTCAGTGAGTGTGGTTGGGGCTGGCCAATCACAGATGACCTGGATCTTGGCTAGATCCACATGCACACCATGTTGATCAATGATGTAGCCTAAGTAATGGACCTTGTCCATGCCGAAGGAGCATTTTTTCAAGTTTGCATATAGTTTGTGATGTCGCAGTGTGTGCAGAAACTACTGAATATGTTGCAAGTGTTCCGCCCAAGTCTTGTTGTAGATGAAAATGTCATCCAGATACAACACTACAAAAGTACTGGTGAAAGATCGCAGGATATCATCCATCATCCTCATAAAATTTGTTGGAGCATTTGTCAAACCAAATGGCATGACCAACCATTCAAAAAGACCTTCTTTTGACTTTAAGGTAGTCTTCCATACATCTGTTTTCTCTATTAGGACCTGGTGGTAGCCAAACTTCAGATCAGTCTTATTGAAGTATTTGGTCCCTATGAGTTGATCAAGGAGTTCGTCGATTTGGGGAATCGGGTACCGGTTCCGGACTGTGATTTTATTCAGGGCTCGATAATCAATGTAGAGTCATCAGGTCCTATCTTTCTTCTGCACCAGTACAATTGGGCTCCCACAAGGCGATGAGATGGGACGGATGTGCCCCTTGTGGAGAAGTTCTTGGATCTACCTCTTAATCTCCTTGTTTTCTAACAAAGAGCAGTGGTAGATCGACCCATTGGGTAGCGGTGTGCCTGGGGTCAGATTGATGGGATGCTTGACCTGTCAATGCAGAGGTACCCTGGTAGGAGAGAAGAAGATATCTTAGTATTCTTCCACGACCTTATCCACTTGCTTTTGTTATGTGGAGAGATTGCTCGCAGAGGCCCTGGATGTGGTTGTGATATTTCGCTTACTCTGAGAGAGAATCACGAAGAAGACAAATTTCTTGGTCTGAGAGATGACCTTCCTACATTGCTTGGCAGAGATCAAGGAAATAACACTAGGAGGGACTGCCTCGGGTATCCTGTACAATTTCCTATTCAAAGTAATAATAACACTACGAGGCCTAGACTCATATAAAGAATGACGTTTCCATAAATAAGGTTGGCCCAAAAGAAAATTACAAACTTTGAGAGGATCAACATCACATAATACCGTGTCTTTGAAGGGCTTGATGTTGTACGACAGTCGACATCATTGGCTGACGCGAAGATCGCTTTCTTGGTGGATCCATCCAATGGTGTAGGGTTGTGGGTGCAGTGTTGTCGGTAGGGCCAACCGCTTGACGACCTCTGTTGATATGAGGTTCTTTTAGATATCGCTATCAAAGATGAAGTGCAGCGAGGTTCCTTTTTCCCAAATCTATGAAAGGAAAAGGCACTCGCCTTATTTTGGCTCGTCTGGTTCACCATGAGGGAGCTTGGTGGTAGCAACAATGACACTAGGTTATGCTTCAATGATCCATCTTCCCCTTTTTGGTTCTGACTCAGAGTCAGAACCCGCATCTAATTTAGAGGCTTTCACTTTGGCCACCAGCAACTGCTTTGAGCCGCAATCAATAGTGTTATGCCAAGGGCTCTTATGGAATTCGCACCACTTCCCGATATCCTTCTTTGTCTTTTTGGTGTCCTTCTTTGCTTGCAGCTTGGATTGGTTGTTTTGATACTGTCCATATTTTCTTTTTCCTTTGCTCTGTAGTTTGGGGCCGCCCTTTTTTGGTTTTTGCTGCGAGGGGTTCCTAGGCCCAAATTGTCTCTCCTTTTGTTTGAGATTCTGCTTGATTTTGATGGAATATCAATAGGTCTCACCCAAGGATGAGATGTCCATAAATTCCATTTAGGACTGGATGTATCTATGCATAGCACCGCAATACTTGAGCACTAGATGTCGCTCTGAATCTTTGATACCCATCTTGGTGCGCAGGGTATGGAAGATATTTGTGAAATCTGGCACTGCTTGGTCTCTTTCTTGCCATAGTGTGGTCCATTTGGTATACAAGTCATCATAAATTCCGACAAGGTAGTATTTTTCCTTAATAACATCCCTGAAGGATTCCTAGGTGGTCGTAACTGTAAATAATGAGGGTTCCTCTGTTTCCTTTTTCTCACAGAAAGTTTCTCATCAATCTTTGACATGGGGAACGACTTTGAGGAGTGAAAAAGTATTTTTTTCTCTATTTGAAAAGTTATGGATAGAACAATACCCTTCTAGTATATTCAACCACTTATCTACAACATCTGCATCTATCTTACCTTCAAATAGAGGAATATCGAAGTTGATTTGTACCTTGAAGGGGGCGGTGCCTCCGCTCGAGAAAGATGTGTTTCCTGTTGGTAGCCTCCGAAGGATTTGCACAAAACTATCCATCATCTCGTTCCTCTGTTGCATGACGGATCCCTCAAGAAATTTTTTGAAAGGATCTCTTGTCCCGTCATATTTCTTTTCTCCTAGCATGATACGTCGTTTGGGAGTGCGAGATCTTTTTTCCTTAAGAGAAAAAATCTCAAGACCCAATTCTTTGTACCCTGACCTCGTTGGGGACATGCATTAAGACAACAAGGAGATGACCGCTCTGATACCACTGATCTGAATTTTATGAGCAAAACGAAATGAATATAGATTATTAAAATATGCTTGAGAAAGAACAACAGAGATACAGTAAAATTGGTTTTCTATTCAATAAGGAAATAATTTGAAACTGTAAAATGCAACGGAAAAGAAGCTTGCTGGAATGTTGGCGGCTTATCTCTGAGAATAAATGTAATGGTTACGCTCATTCACAAGAAGATCATTACAATGAGGCTCTGAAGGCCTTTTTACAATAAACAGGAATGTCAAAAAACCCTAGACATCCAAAAACCTAACCTTAGGAGATGAAGCGCCAAAAGTCATGTGGGCCCCGTTTGGGTAAGTTAGTACATCAACTTCCTGGGGTCGTAACTTTTGCATACGATCTTCGTTTTAGGCATACGATAACCCATTGGAAAGGTCTATCTGAGAACTACACATTTTTTTGTAATCTATTATGCGGAATTTCATACTGTGGCAAGCCCTAAAACGTTGTTTAGGGCCACAAAACGGCCCCACAAGTCAGGGACCCGAAAACTAGGAAAAAAAACTACCAAACTGGAAAACTGCCAAAATGAACCAGTTGGAATAGGTGGGAGGCCACTGAAATACATCTAGATCAAATGTATCTATCATAATCACAACCCAAAACTCAGAAGGAAAAAGGATCTAGCAATGTAAAACTTAATTGCAAAAGGAAATTCAACCAAATGGAACTAGATAGGAAACACTACCAGATCTGATCATATATGTTAGGTACACAACCCAACCCAATAGGTCACTAAACAACAAGGAAATACAAACACTAAACCCAATAAAATCACTCAAGGACACCTCAAATCCAAACCTAAGGTCGAAGGTGACCCAAAAGGGCTCAAATAGAGAGAGGATCTAGGGAAATAGATCAATTATAGACTCCTCAAGTCAGATGCACCTAGATTTGATCAAGAGAGATCAGAGAAAATTTCAAATTTCAATCCTACAAGGGAGGTTGTGAGTTATCTAGCATGCAAAAGGTAACCATATGCAAGAGGTCATTATTCAGTAGTATTGCAACAAGTGACCTGCCATTCTGTTTTCAATAAGGGACAAGCGACATTATGCAAAGTTTTAGAAAATAAAAATATCTAACTCAGATATGCAAGATCTAAGAGATCTTATCTCAGAGAGAGTGCTAGGGAAGATAATGATTGACTAAAAAATAGAGAACATAGGTAAACAAGAAAGGAAATTCAAACTAGAGAAGAATCAACAATTCTTCCCCAATGGAGTCGTCAATTTTGTTGTGGAGAAATATTACCAATAAGATAGTAACATCTCCCTAGGATCTTCCTACTGATCGTAGAGATATAGTGGGATAGACTTCTATGGATTTCCTAAACACAATCAAATATATTCACAAGTACACTAACAAGTGGTATAATGACATACCTTAATCGTGAAGATCATCCTCATATTTATTGGCTACTTATATAGACCTGAAGTTCCAGCTCCAGCTCCTATAACCTACTTCCTGGACACAAGAAACAAAGGAATGCATTTCTACTTCTCTTCCTAGTGTTAGAATCCTAGATCTATATTGTATCTAATCTGATCTACAAGGAAATAAATCAGATATGAATATTTGCAAACAAAATACAAACATTTGGAAGGGAAAACAAATGATTTATTAATCAATATGAAATAACTGCATCACTAAAATTTACCTCAAGGTACTATAGATGCATTCCTCCTTGCCTCTTTCTCCTTGATCCTTCTTAGCTTCTCAACCAAGCTATGCAACCTGATTTCAAATGATATGGAGTGAAAGAGAACATCTATAATTTGCTAGCATAACTCTATGAATGATTCTTCTTCCTTCATGCTCAATATTAACATTCTTTATATAGATCCTTGGAAGAGGCTTGGGAGAGCTTCTAGATATTCTAGAAACCAATGGAGACTCAAATGTTGTGATTTGCAAGGATCATGCCACAAAGAACAAACTCATCCATCACTTACCTCTTCAAAACTCCACTAATCTAGAAGGTTACAGGGGAGGTCGCTTGTTGTCCACTGCTGACTAGTGACAGGTCACTTATTGTACACTACTAACTAGTGACGAGTCACTTGTTGTCTATGGTATGACTAGAGACCTCCCTCAAAAACTCATTGAATCCTTAGTAGAAGAGTTTGTATCAACTTTCATCTTCTGCTAATTCCTTCCTAACACTTTAAGGTGGAAATTAAGCCTATAACAATTATGAAAAGATTGGGTGTTGATAATGCATGTGTAAGTAATGATAGTTCCATTCCATTTAATATGAGTAACAGACATAAGTGATTGAATTATTAGTATGTACAATTATAATATCACATGTGCATTAATACTAACGAATTGTTTAGCTTAATGAAAGTTGAGAAAGATTGCAACAAGAAGGGTCTTGGATATGGAAATAGTGTAAACCCATAAGGAAGATCAATTTCTGCTACTGTAAGAGCCAAACATTATGAGAATGAATCTCATACTAGAAAACTTGATTTTCCTTGTGAAAAAAAATTGATTTTATAAGTAAAATTGCTATGATGATGTCTCATGAGGATTGTATGTGTATGATACATGGAATATAATGGCTATTGAAGATGGAAATCTTGAGAACAAGGCTATTGTTAGGACACTAGAACCCTATGATTTCCACTGGGTATAGATTGCAAGTGGGAGTTTGATAGTAAGTTGGCGGTCTCCTTGCACGAGAACACCTTGGAAAATGATGGATTGCTCGAGGGAATGGGTAGCATAGAAGGGGATGCCTGAGCCTAGAGGGTGAGTATACCAAGGAAGAGGAAAATTTATAATGCATATGGCATGGTGGATGGAATCATGAGTGTGTGTCGAGAAAGAACGTTGAGATGAATTATTTCTCGTGGTAGATTTACAAAGCACCAAATAGCCATACAAATAAGTATTACTCTATGGTTGCAAACTTACTTTTGAATAAATGTTATACTTTGGAGTTGAGAACTCCTGTGAATAAGATTATTCATATATGATAAGGTATATAACATGTATGTTTTCATGATGGTTATTGTAGGAAAAAATAAAGAAAAAATACATGAGTTGAGCACTTGGAAAGAAGCGTATCAGAAGAAAATGAAGTTTAAGGATAAAAGGATGGAATAAGTAAAGTCCAGTGGACATGTTGCAGTGCGAAAGAAGAAAATTGGAGCCGAATATGTAATGCAAAAGGCAAGTATGCAACTATTTGAAGGTTGGAGATTCAATTATCACAGTTGGAGTTCTTGGAGACACAACTCTAAGACTTCCCATCCGACCTTGAGTGGGATCCCTGGAGGGAAGTAGTACAACTTGAGGGACTCCGGTGCATAGAAGGGGGTACACTTCCTTGGGTTGTTTAGGTTGATGGGAATGAGATTCTATTGGTTAGAATTGTTGTGGGAATCAATAAAATTGTGAAAGTTGTTTCAATTGGAATTCCTAGAGCCGCATCTTTGATACTTCCTATCCAGTTGATGTTGGATCCTTAGAGGGAAATGATATAGCCTAAGGGACTGTGATGTGGAGAATTCGGTACACTTCCTTGGGTTGTGCACACTGAGGGGAATGAGATATTGTAGGTTGTAATTATTGAAATAATTACTAAAGTGTGAAATCATTATGTATGGTTTGGGGCTGGAGTTACTAGGGGTACCTATTTTGGGCCAAGGTGCCTATGTATATATGTTGGGTTGGAATTCCTTTTTGATATTATTCTGGAGAACCTATATCCTGATTAAATTCCAAAGAGCCTAGCATTGTAATATGTATGTACAGGTGGCGGCTTCAAATATCACATCATTATTACAATCTATGGTTATCGTTGCAAGCTGGATACGTCCTTTTCTTTGATGGAGAATCAAAATCCAACTCGAAGGAGGCAGGTGTGGGAGGGGTGTTGTATATCCCTAGAGGAAAATGTTTTCTAGATTTCTCTTGGAACCTGGGCATAAATTCCAATAATATGGAAGAAGCATATGAGATTTATCAAGGGTTCTTATTATTCCAAGCACACCAGCTAAGTTGTATCACAAACGTTGGAGATTCAAAAAATATAATCCTCCACTTTGTTATGGGAACCACGCCAAAGAATACTAAGCTACAAAGAATTATAGATAGGAAAAAATCACTCATGTCCCCCATTCAAGAAAATTTCCTTCACATTCTACGTGGAAACAACAGGGAAGCTGACAAAATGGCAATTCACACAATCGTTATGGCCCCAGGACACATGAAAGTTCAGGGGCAGACCCTCTTTGTAGCCCCGCCATAATAATTTGGACCCTCATCATCACAGCGACACCTCGCTCCAGGATTTCCGTCGGCAGACACCTGGGGGGTACATGCATTTGGGGAATGAATTTAAAGGAGAAGGGGAGTACTCCCACTATCTCATGGCTTGTGGGATATTGCAGGATGCGGTCAACACCATTCCCGTCCATGGAGAAGAGTGGTCACTCCTCGAATTTCCCTCATGGGATTCCTCGACATATTGTACCTCATAGCAACAGACCAACCATAACGATAATTGAACTCAGGATAAATGAAAAGGTTTTCATCATGATTTTATGCGTGCAGACTCAACAAGTACAAGTTATCTCAACTTCTGAAAGACCTTTGATCTGTGGGATAATTTGTAGTTTCCTGCATTCATGAACCCATGTAATTCGAAGCTCTATTAAAATCGACAACTTGATATTGCTTCCCCATTCCTTTGAATGAAATTCTCATCTTGAAATCAATTTTCCTCTTAGGAAAACAACCATTCTGAAATTGACATTTTCAGGGGGAGAGATAGTCCTGCCAATTCCATTATCTGAGAAGAAGATAATCCCAGATTGGTGTGCATATTATGGTAATCTAGGTAAATTCAATCTGGTCTGTGTTGGTTCTACATACTCTGGTCCCAACATTTCTCCTCTCGCCATGGCTCACGGGAATGGTTAGCAGCAAGCTCGGGCGAATTTGGAGGACGAACTGGTGGATGATAATTTCACCACCACTCACCGGCTCTCTCTCAGAATTGAATATGATAGTTCAACCCTCTCCTTCACTCTGGATATGTTGGCTCAACACATGACGCTCATTGGACAACTTCAAGATGAAGTCAATTTCCTTCGTCGGCAAGGGGAGGTGATGCAATCTAGGTTGGATGTGAGAGACGCTTCTTCAAATACTTCAGTCCAGAGCGATAACGAGGAGGTTGAAAATAGACCAGGTTCCAGTGATAAAGATCTTCTCCCAGATTTGAACGTGGATTTGGAGCCACCTCTTGACGAAGACTCCATAAAAAAGGAATAGTAATGTAGAATTCTAAATTTTGTATGCCTTAGTAAGGTGAATGATCAGGGGATCAAATTTTCCTCAAAAATTCAAAATGCTCGGAATCACTTCAAATTGGGTGAGGGTGTAAGCCTCGTCGTTGCGAACCCAACGCAGCTCGTTTGGGTTCAAACGGACGTCGGGAGTGAGAGATATCCTGTTCTGTTCAAAATGGCAAACAGGAAAAAAAGGGATGATAACCATACAGTCCGTACGGACGATGATGTGGAAGACCGTACGGATGACGTGGAAGGTCATACGTTGACGTGGTAGACAGTTATTGGGAAGTTGGCATATGACGTGTTTTATTGGCAGCGAATGGGAATGCGACACGTGGCCCAATCGAAGGTCACCACGTGTCACTTGTTTATTTGTTAAAACCTTTGCACTCAGTAGGAGTCGACCCCGTGACCTCCAGGCAGGGTAAAGCTTTGGGAAAGGCCGCCCAACCGGCGCGCCCACACATGTTCCTTGTTATATATGTTCCAAATATTATATATAACATTGTTATAATGTGCATTTGGGCGTGGGGCGGGTCGGGGCTAAGCCTCAGCCCATGGTCATGTGTTATATTATATGGGACCAACGCTACGGTGGTTACCACCGTAACCATATATTATAACCATTTGTTATATGCGTGCAGTTTGGCATACCATGTGACCACTATACCAATGCACGCAGGTTTGACATATGGTTCCAATGGTTGTTTAACATCAGCCCTGTTGTGTTGGCGCACGGTCATATGACTGCCATGTGCCCACGGGCCTTGGTAGTTAGGGCCAGTGCGTAAACGGTTCGACAGTTTGGACCGGTTGTGTGGTTGCGCCCGATTCCAAGTTTTTACGCTTTAAATTGTGTGTGGGCTAGGTTGAGCCAGAGGAGATGCATTTTGTAGATGCAGAGACAACAAGCTTGAAGGGGAGACTTCAAGGAAGCCTATCTTCTTCATTTTTTGGCCAAACGAGGTGCCAAAAAAGCCCAGCTAGGGGTTTTTGGACGTTCTGAAGCCATTGGAGCAGTCTATTGGTCATTTTGAGCATTGTCAAGCACATTTTTTAGCACTTTGAGCAAATAATACAAATGATCCATTGGAAGTTGGACTAGGAGATGTAGCCCAAGAGAGGGGTGAACTCCTTTATCATTTGTTGTGTTATGTGGTTTTTTTTCATTGATTATGTTGTTGTTTATATGCATCTTGAATGAGTAAATCCTATTAAATATGTGTTTGCAAAGTTGATCCATTTGCTTTTAACACATAAAATTTAACTTGCAAATATTTTCAAGAAAATACAAGTCTTCTTCATTTTTAGATCAAGTTGGTATCAGAGCATAGGTTTTTGAAGACTTGATTATTTGCAAGTGTTTTGTTTT
>SNQJ01S0000734.1:202573-216976 GCA_010110895.2 Picea sitchensis | reverse complement strand
TATGATTTTTTTTACATCAATATCATTTTTTTAGTTATTGTTTTAAAAATGTTCCAATTTTAAGTTTTAAAAAAAGATGCATTATTTCTTCTCTCTTTCTGATTCAGTGGTTTATTTTAAGATTTTGGTTGCAACAATACACTGTTTGTTAAGTTCATGATTTCAAACAAGTTTTAATTGTATCCCCCCCAAAAGAGGTGCTACTGGTAGCAATACTTTTCAATTTGAAGGTTTTTGTTGCAATGACATTGGGTGTCAAGGTCACGATTTCAAAAAAGTTTTAATTTTAACCCTTGAAAGAAAAAGGGGTTACTACTAGTAGCACCACTTTTCGATTAGGGGACTTGTTTTAAGATTTGGTTACAATGGTTGATTGTTAAAGCCATGGTTTCAAACAACTTCTAATTATAACCTCGAAAAAAAAGGGTGTTACTGGTAGCACAACTTTTTGATTCAAAGGTTAGTTTTAAGGTTTTAATTTACAATAATATTGGTTGTTAAGATCACAGTTACAAAATGTAGTAATTTTAACCCCCCGTCCCCTCCCCCCTTCCCACACCCCAACCCGAGAAAAATAGGGTGATCTTGGGAGTACCACTTTTTGAAACAAGGGTTAAAATAACCACTAAATGTGACCTCTAGAAAATCAGAACTTTGGAGGGTTCTCATCAAGTTGGTAACTATGTTCAATAGTTTTGCATAATTGTTGCAACCAAATGACTTCCTTGGAAACTTCTAAAGTTGTAATGTACTCTACTTTTGTATTGAAATGGGTAGACACATGTTGTATCTTACTCTTCTAACTCACATCTTCTTCAAATGACACAAATATATATGCACTCGTGGACTTTGCATTATTTGCATCACTTGCTCAATCAACACCAATAAACCCATGGATTTGAATATTCTTGCTACCATCTCCTTGATAGCAAATAATATAGTCACTAGTGCTTAGTAGCTACCTAAAAATCCTTTTGACAGTTGTCCAATGATCTCTCCTATAATTTTCCATGTACCTACTTACAACTTCCATTGCATGTCTGATATATGGTCTTGTGCACACCATTACACACATAAAATGACACTAGTATATGACACTTTTTCCATCTAGTATTCCTCTTGTTTACTCTTAGGGCTCATGTTAGTTGAAAACTTCACTCCCACTTGCAATAGAATGAAAGTTGGTTTACATTTATCCATCCTAAAGAGATAAATTATGTTTTCCACATAATTACTTTAGCCGATATACAACTTCATGTTTTGAGAGGTTTTGTTCACCTCAATTCCCAAACAAAGGTGCAACTCACCTAAGTCCTTCATGCCAAATTTATGTGACAATTGGGACTTAGTCTCTTGACTAGGTTTCCTTGACTAGCTTCTTACAATAGCTAATCAAAATAAAAGCATCAACATATAAGACCAGAATAATGAAGTTATTACCTTCTTACTTGAAGTAAACATAATTGTTCGTTTCACTTCTTATGAACCATTATCCAACAACATATTTGTCAAAACCATTGGTATCATTGTCTTGGAGATTGCTTCAAGCCATATAATGATTTATTCAATCAACACACCATGATTTTTCTCCCTTTTATAAAAAATCCTTCTGGTTGCTTCATGACGATTTCTTCTTTAAGCTCACCATGAAGAAATGTTGTCTTCATATCAATTTTTCTATAAGTGGTTACCACTAGCTACAACAACCTAATAAGGGCCATCTTGGCCAATGGAAAGGTCTCCTTATAATCAACACCCTCTACTTGAGAGTATCCCTTCCAAATGCACCTTATAACACTCCATGGAACCCTCTATATTATACTTCTTCTTGAACGCCCATTTGCATCCAACCACCTTCCTTCCTTTAGGCAAATCTACAATTCCAAGTTTAATTTTGTTATAAGGCCTCTATTTCTTCATCCATTTCTTCGATTAAAAAACCTCTTCATCATTACAAACCTTTTTGACATTTCTTTACTCATCACTCATGAAAGATAAAGCAAAATAACTAAAATCAATGAACTCATAACCATATGGTTATGAAGACTCTTTTCTCTACTCAAATCATTATTCACCATTCTCCATTTACAAACCCCCTAAAAATAGATACTTCATTCTCCATTACAAAATACAAAACCAAAGACTTTGATGTCCATGGCTTTGGTTTCCTTTTTAAGTGATAAGGAAAAACAAGTTCCATTATAACCATATAAAATTTTTTACTATATAAATTAAATCAATAAGTAAACAAACTCATCTCTTTTTAACTCATAGTCATCTCTCATCTTTTTTTCATTATAAATTTTTTGAAGTACCATGATTAACTCACTCCATTTTAGTATCACTTGGCAAATTAAATATATTATTTTTCCACTTTGAAAAAAAATAAATGTTTGTCACCATTAGTATGTATTTGAATCATGACCTAGAAAGAAATTTTATATATATATATATACTTTTATGGCTTTGTGACGATACATCTTTGTTGTCAAGTGCATTATTGGCTTCCCAAGAGTTGAAACGGGAAAACTATGCTGTCAAGTGCATGTTTTCAAAATGGGGCGTGCTTATCGTCACTGCACGGAAGATTCTCCGACTAAACAGGAATCTGTGGGAGGCACGTGCATTCACTAAAACATCTCACATCGAAGACAATCAATCGAGACAATGGAAGTAGAATTTTGGGTAAAAGATATTTATGGTGTATATTAATTATTTTTTTCCATTATGTGATCAATCTAATGAGAGTTGTTGTGTCTCTAATGCGTAATAAAGATACCTGTATAAATCCAACCAGTGATTAGATGAGACTAAACTTCACATTAATCAACTGAACTATCACCCATGAACGATCCTATACACTATTTTACAGTAGTCTATGGTTAATATAATTATCACTTTTAATAGGACATTGATATTTTCCATTATTATTTTATTTAAATTTGTTAATTTACACCTCAATTATATATGTATCATATTAAAATATTTTATGTATATTTTTCAAGTATATATCGTCTTAATCTTAAATTTATTAAGTGAGATAACTAGTGAGGAATCAAATCTTTCTATGTGTAAATCTTTTTGAATGTGCAAATATATGTGGAAAAGTTTGTAAAATTCTAAATTTTCTTTGTTGTCACTCAATTTTGTATACTTAATGTAAGTAACAATTTTTTATATTTAATTTAAGTAATAGATCTTTAACTCTATCATTTGTATGGTTAAAACTAAACACTTTTATTTTAAGTCTAGATCATTGTTGTATTCAAGTATTCTAACACTTGGTTAACATCACAATACTATTTTATCTATTACTTTCAATAACATAAAAAAAATTAAACATATTAATAAAGATTGTTTGATTGTAAAGATAGTATAGAACACAATTTATTTTCAGTGTTTTTGATATTTTCATATCTTTTGACACATGAAATTCATGTTCCATGGAATTATTGTCCTTTGAAGGAAAAACACTATGTAGTTCATAGATCTAAATTGATTTATGAATCAATGCATGTAATCATGTGGCTTTGTATCGTTGTTGAAATCAATGTAACTTATTATTTTTCTCTATAACATTGCTAAAATAGATTGAACTAAATAACATTCTCTTTTTGAAACTCTTAATAGATTTTAAAAACTATTAGAACTTTCATTACAACTTTCAATACTCCTTGGACTTGATAATTAATTTTTCCAACACTCACAAGTCCTTAGTATCTTAGACTATTTACACAATGCATACATTATATCCAACAATGCTATAGAGAAAAATAATAAATTGCAAGCTGATTTCAACGATGATACAATGTATATGTGATAAGTTGCATTGAGTTCAACAATGATACAATGAATATGTGTTATATCATAGCTAAAATCAATGTGTTATAAAGAGGATTTGATTACAAAGATGATGCACAATGGGCATACCTTAATCTAGATCATTGTTGTATTCAAATATTCCACCACCTAGTTGATATCACAATACTATTTTATCTCTTACTCCCTATAACATCAAAGATTAAAAATGGTTATAAAGATGATTTGATTACAAAGATAAGATAGAAGTTAGACCCCCATAATTTTCAACTTTTGATTTTTCTACATCTGCATATACATTGGTGTTCCATGGAATTAGTGTGCCTTCCAATTTGAAGGAAAAACACTATTTATTATAGTTTTAAATTGATTTATGAATCAATGCATCTAATCATAATGTGTTATGTCATTTTTGAAATCAATGCAACTTATTATTTTCCCCAATAACATTGCTTAAATAAATGCAGCTAAACAATATCCTCTTTGGAAACTCTTAATAAAAGTTTAAAACTATTGTAACTTTCATTACAATTCTCAATGCTCATTGGACTTGATAAATAATTTTCCCAATACTCTTAGGATTTTATAACTACAATTCTTGATGCAATAATAATAAATATTAGACTCCTTAGCATCCCATAGTTTCACTTCCCAATGCTCTAAAATTTTCACATTTGCAATTGATCCAGGTGGATATCGGTGACCACCCACCTATTCCAACTGGCTCAAAACAATTTGTTGGCAACTTACTATTTTTAGCAATTTTTCGGTTCCTAAACTTCTGGGGCCATTTTCATGTCCTAAACGACGCTTTTTCACAATCATACACCTCAACAACAGTCAAAGGCTCTGATTGAGCCCCCAAAATGAAGCTCCTCATCAATACCCTTCCAACAAGTTATTGTGCACCCAAAAGCGAGATCGTATGCCAAAGTAGTGCCCCCGGGAAGTTGATACACCAAACTATCCGGCTTTTCATCTTTCGGGGTTAGGGTTTTGGTTTTTATTTATGTTAAAAAGGCCTTTGGAGCCTCATTGTAACAATTATCTTCTTGCAAATGAGTGTAGCAGTCACATCTCTTATCAGAAATACACTGCCACCATTCTAGCGAGTCTTTCACTCTGTATTTCTATAGTTTTGTACACTTCGCTCATTAATAGAAATTGTGTATTACTGTATCTCTGTGTTTATGGTTATATCTCTGATATATATCCATTATATTATTGGATATCTAATATATCTATGTACATTTCTTTATTATATCTCCGCTCTCATTTCGTGGCGAAAATAATCTAGATCAGTGGTATCAGAGCAGGTTTCTCTTGATCATTTTTAAGTGCATGTCCCCGACAAGGTACGAGTATAGCAAGTTGGTTCTCAAGCTTGTATCTCTTGAGGAAAATCACTCTCGCACTCCCAAGAAACCCTCCATGGAAGAAGAAAAGAAAAACGATGGAGCAGGAGATTATATTAATCTGTTTCTTGAGCAAGCTCTCACGCGACAGAGGGACAAAATGATGGATAATTTTTCCCACGTCCTTCATCTCCAGAAAATAACAACAGGTGTGTCTTCATCAAGAAACCACTTTGGAGGCACCTCATGTTTCAAGGTACAAGTTAATTTTGATACTCCTGTATTTGAAGGACATATAGATGCAGATGCCCTAGAAAAATGGTTAAATCTGCTAGAAGGTTATTTCTCTGTTCACAATTTATCCTAGAGGGAAAAGATCACCTTCGCTCTCCTTAAGGCTCTCCCCCATGTCAAACATTGGTGGGAAACTTACTGGGATAAAAGTTCCACATAGGAGTTTGGAATATATGGGGTCGAGCCCACTTGGGATTTTTGTGTGGATGTGGTCAAGGAATAATATTACCTTGTTGGTAACTATGACGACCAATACATGAGATGGACCACACTACGACAAGAGAGGGGCCAAACAGTGTTGGAGTTCACAAATAATTTCCATACCTTGTGCACCAAGTTGGGTATCAAAGACTCTGAGCGGCATCTGGTTCTGAAATATCGCGTGGGTCTGCATATGTACATCCAAACCGAAATGGATTTCCTAGACATCTCATCACTGGGATTTTCCTATCGATATGCTGTCAAAATCGAGCAGAAATTTAGGCACCAGAAAAAACGAGAGTTCGGGTCTGGAAATCTGCAACAACCAAAATATGATAAAGGCATCCCTAATAAACAACCTCCCGAAAACCAATCCAAGCCACAGAAAAAGAAGGGTCATGAGAAGACAAGGAAGGACACTAGAAAGTGGTGTGATTTCCACAAAAGCACCTAGCACAACACTGATGAATGTCGCTAAAAAAAATCATTGGTGGTCGAGATCAAAGAAAAGGATCCGAACCCCGATCCATAATTTGAATCAGAAAATAATGGGAGAAGACAGATCATCGACGCAGACCCCATTGCTACTGTCACAACCGCAACAATTCAACTAGAAGAACTAGTAGATCATGTAGAGGGGGAGCGCCTCTTTCATTCACAGATGTGGGTGAAGGGGGCCCCGTTGCATTTCATTGTTGATAGAGGAAGCCAAAAGAACCTCATATCATCAAAGGTCATCAAACAGTTGGGATTGTCGACAACACCACACGCGCAACCATACAACATAGGGTGGCTTCACCAGGGACGAGATCTCCATGTCAACTAGCAGTTTCGATTGTCATACAACATCGATCCCTTCAAGGATGGGGTATTATGTGATGTTTCCCCACTGGATGTCTGTGATGTTCTTTTGGGCCAACCATATATGTGGAAGTGCCATGTTATTTATGAGTATCGACCTCGTAGTGTCATTTTTACTCTGGGGGGTCATCTCTACAGGATACCAGAGGTAGTTCCAACTATTGTCCCACCTGAACAGTGCCGCAAGGTAGTATCTCATACTACACAATTCAGCTTCTTCACAATCTGTTCAAAAGATGAACAGAAGGACACTGCAACCACTACAGCCTCAGTCCAAGCACCTTCTATCCAGCAAAAGCAGGTCAACAAGATTGAAGCAAAGCACAAAGATTTATTCTTCACACATTCATCTCATCAGGTTCTCTACAACCTTCCACAAACCAAGCAGCGCAACTTCTCCAGCAAGGAAAGAAACTCACAAGGGTTTAGATTCAGCAAGCGCTTTCCCCTCTCCTCGTGAACTCAATGCAATGGAGATCATTGATTCCTAAGGAGGGAGGATTGATCCAGGTGGATATCGGTGGCCACCCACCTATTCCAACTGGGTCAAAACAGTTTGTTGGCAACTTACTATTTTTAGCAGTTTTTTGGTTCCTAAACTTCTGGGGCCATTGTGAGGGCCTAAACGATGCGTTTTTGCAGTCGGGCACCTCAAATAGAGCCAGAGGTTATGATTGAGCCCCCAAAATGAATCTCCTCATCGATTCCTTTCCAACGAGCTATCATGCACCCTAAACGAAGATCGTGTGCCAAAGTTGTGCCCCGGGGAAGTTGATACACCAAACTACCCAAAACAGAGGTCCACAAAATTGTTGGATTTTCATCTTCCGAGATTAGGGTTTTGGATTTTCTTTATGTTAAAAATACATTTGGAGCCTCATTGTAACAATCATCTTTTTGCGAAAGAGCGTAGCGGTCACATCTCTTCTCAAAGATAAGCTTCCACCATTCTAGCAAGTCTTTCACTCTATATTTCTACAGTTTTGTACATTTCACTCATTAATAGAAATTGTATATTATTGTATCTATGTGTTTATGGTTATATCTCAGATATATCTCTATTTTATTATTGGATATCTGATATATCGATGTACATTTCTTTATTATATCTCCACTCTCATTTCGTGCCGAAAATAATCCGAATCAACTATTCCCAATGTAATTTAACCAATTACAATGTTAAGGAACTTGAGTGTACTTAATAGATTAGGAAAATTATAATGAAATTGATAACTTTGGTATACTTGACATGATGTAGTCATCCCTGATGGTTAGCTCAAGTAGTATTGAGCCTGACGTGATATATCTACCCTAGTGATCAGTGGGGGAGGTCACAAGCACATGGTCTTCACTATGTGAACTTGTGACATAGCGCCTTCGTTCATGGAATATTAAAGAATATCCATAATTTCACTAGATATTGATAAATATCTCCCAAAATCTGTTTGTTGAACCCCCTTCCCAATACATATTTACAATAAAAGAAACCTCTATTTTTACTAAATACCCATTTTTATACCCCCAATACCTTTAAATCCCATGATACCCCACACCCCCCCAATAACTACAATATCTTGACTTTATTTTCACAATTTAAAAACCCTCTTTATGAATGAACATGATAAGATATTGGTCAACTAGGTGAATCCCCCTTGGTCACAAGTTTGATTCTCTTGATCCCATCAGGGTGAGGCTCCATAATCAGGGTCTACCCCATTTACCATCCATGAATGATGGGGAAGTGTTTGAAGGGTTTTCTGCAAAGATTTCCTTGAGAAAAAAATACTTAACATGATGTAATCATTTAATAAGTGAACATACTCGACTTATTTCTAATGAAAATCCTTATCTAAGTCCAACAAAAATTTAGCTTGACATTTTTCATTAAAATTTACTTAAGAATGAATGCTCTTAATTAATATTTAATTACATATAAATAAAATGTGTAGAATTTATTCCCTATAAAAAAATTCCTTCTACATAAAGAGAATGAAAAATGTTTTATAAATCTAGCAAAAAAACATCTACCCGTTTCCCTTTCACTCAACTTGAGAAATGACAAGAATAGTTGAGTGGTGACTAAAATGACTTGGGCATTCTATCCACAAGGAAGTGAAACATACATATAAATTGGTTGAATCTCACAATTACCATACCATAAAAATGTAAGCTAAAATATTTGTATATTAAAATTTTTATGTAAGCTTACAACCTAATATATTGATGGTTAAGAAGATCTAATGATTTTTATATTAGTGTAAGTGTTTTTTCTATCTTCATAGCATCATCTTCAACATGTTCACTTTTGTAATATTTTTTTAAACATTTTAGCATTTTTATTTATATAATATCTATTCAACATTTTACTATTTTTATTTATATAATACCTATAAGTTTTAATAGCAATATTATATTTTCTATTACATATATCATAATAAACTTTTAGTTTACATCCGAATGGGGTGATGACAGGTGGGGCTTGGGCTTCACACGTGGTGAGCCTGATCATCACTTTGTACAACCCCGAAAAGTTGTGATCTAAGTTATGGGAGTAATTAGTGGTTTGCACGACGAGAAGGTGGAGGGCGGTATGTCATCATCTACCCACATGCAATGATGATGGAAAGGTTTCAGACCAGGACGTGTTGGAGGTACGAAAATAATGGGAGGATGTCGATGAAAAGTAATGGCAATCAAATTCAGGTTTTTCACATGATGAGAATGGAACAAAAACCAAGTAGAACCACGAAGCTGGATGATGATCAGAGTGAGTGGATGACCATGGCTCATGCGAGAGATGAATGTTGTGGGCAAAGGAAGGATGATTGTGGTAATGGTTTTTTTGTGTGAATTAGTCTCGGGTCTCGTTGATGAATTTTCATTATGTGTGGGAAACTCTCTAGGGTTAGTAGTGTTTTCAATGGTTTCAAGCCTCTCCTAGTGGGAGCGGTCTTCTTTGGTCTATCCTCCATTTTTCCTCTAAATAAACTTATTTTCGAGTAAGAGTGTCTAGGTGGGGAGGTGATGGAGTCTCCTGTCAAGTCAAGGTGTGCGGCCAAATTTTATGGGTGAGGCCCCATTCGGGCTTCATAGTGTCTCTAAGGGTCGGTTGGAAAGTGGCACCCTTCTGAGCTTCCTTAGAAAGCGACCATACTACCTTAATGAGGTATCCCTATTATTCATGGCTTTATTTTCCGACTCTCTCTCCTAGTGGGAGCGGTCTTCTTTGGTCTATCCTCCATTTTTCCTCTAAATAAACTTATTTTCGAGTAAGAGTGTCTAGGTGGGGAGGTGATGGAGTCTCCTGTCAAGTCAAGGTGTGCGGCCAAATTTTATGGGTGAGGCCCCATTCGGGCTTCATAGTGTCTCTAAGGGTCGGTTGGAAAGTGGCACCCTTCTGAGCTTCCTTAGAAAGCGACCATACTACCTTAATGAGGTATCCCTATTATTCGTGGCTTTATTTTCCGACTCTATTTTTTTTATTTTTTCATTTGGCCTTGGGCTTTGTCTTAGTCTTGGGTGGCTCGAAGGGTTTAATCCTGGGGGTGGAAACCTTAGTGTTAGGTCAGGGGCCAAAAAGTTTTAATGGTGGTATTATCATGGAAAATGTTAGTTGGCCTCGTTTTTTTATTTGTTGTTATAAGAGTTTTTTGGTTTAGACAGATCTAGATACTGGTATTCCTTAGTGTTGTTGGAAACCTAAGGGGATTTTTGTTCCTCTTGGTGGTGGGTCATCCCATTTTTCATATTGCAGCCTAGGAGTTTTGGGTTGTTAGTATGCAAGTGGTCAATATTGTACCCTCTCCTTTCACAAGGATTCTCCAATGACATATGAAAAAATCCTTTGACCTGTCGAATCTAGTAATATTGTACCCTCTCCTTTCACAAGGATTCTCCAATGGCATATGAAAAAATCCTTTGACCTGTCAGAATCTAGTAAGAGAGATGGCAAGCACATGAGGGCTCAAAACCCTCGATGCAAAGGAAGACATCACAAAGAACTCGGGGCACAAGGGAATAACAAGTTGCCAAGAAAGCCAAATTATTCTATGACAAGCATATCACGCCATAAAATAAGTAAAGAATGGACAAGCTGGTGGGCAAAGCAAGATTGAAAAGCAAGGAGACCCTGAAACAAATAATACAATAAGATTTGCAGGATTGGGTTGAAGACACGGGGCTTGCAAAATCTCTTGTCACCCTATAAATGGACAATAAGGAGGATAGGAAAATGTTGACCCTGGACACAATTAGAAGAATTAAAGCCAAGTTCACATTGTTTTGCAGAGTGGCCTTAGGGATCAACTTTAAAGTGCACGATTGGGATCCAAATAATAATGATGATCTGGTAGATGTGACAGGTGTCGCAAGCTCTCAAGGTACCAGTTCCAACCCGATTACCATTGATGAGGACGAGCGATGAGGAGAAGAAGAAAGGGAATCCACGTGTTGTAGGGCCCTCCAGGGCATCCCAGTCTTAGAAAATGTAAATTCCGTGTCCTTTATGTTCTTTGTGATGTATAATATCTTTGAGTATCTAATTTTCAAGTGTCTTTTAAAACAATTTGTTGATTATAGGACTATTTATAATATTATAATTTTGATAAAGACATATCAGAACTTTAGTTTCTTTTTTGACATAGTTTTGATCGTTAGGGTCGCAAATCAATTGTGTACTATATGAATATATGAGAAGATTATATTAAAAAAAAAAAATTAAATTATGGAAAGACAAAATTTAATTTTAATAATAATATTATCTTAGTTATAATATTGATTATAATTATAACGCTTTCAATTTATAGAATCATAAAAATTAAATTAAATTTATAATATCCTAATTATTTACAAAGTTAGTATTATTTAGTAAATACTTATGTTTTATATTGATTTAGAAATTTACATCTTAAACTTAATTTTAAAATTGACAAAATAAAAATTGTGAAAATAATATTTTGTAAATAAATTTTATTTCTCAATTATTATACATATTATAACTTGTAATTTTATTTTTTATTTATTATACATATTATTATAGCTTGTATTTTTATTTTATATTTATTATACATATTATTATAACTTTAATTTTATTTTATATTTATTATACATATTATTATAACTTGAAAATTAATTGACTATTTATTTTTTATTTTTAAGTAAAAAGGGGAGGATCATGTTATATTAAAAGTGCAGGTTTATAGAGTCTTTTGGAGTGTCAGTTGTCCTGCTTAAAAAGGAAACCAGGACAATTGGCTGTTCCATGCCACTTGTTTTCACCCAAAAAGAATTAGGTCGCCATCTGTCTTGCCCGAAGCAAACCAGGACGTATGGCTGCCATTAGTTTTAGATTGTTCCATAGCTTACTACTGACAGCATAATGATAGTCTAATTGAGCTTGAGCTCTAGTTCGAAATAAAAGAAAATTTCTAACTATGAACATTCATTGAACCAGTTACCCGGTGTCCTCATCGACTTCGTCATTCTTTCCCCATCTGCTTGGAAGCACGAAGGGTTGTGTGGACATAGGGCATTGTCGGCTTGGAGATGTGTTGGAGTATGCATCATACATCATGTCGAGGCGTTGGCTGACTTGGAGGGCCCTGTAGATTTGGTCGTCCACCATGCTGCGCGTTTCAAAGATCAGTTCCAGGTGCTCCGGGTGGAGGAGTGGAGGCTGGTCCTGCCATTCTCCCTGAGCAGAGGAGAGGGGAATTGGCTTCTGTACGCTGCTACCCTCCTTTCTTCATTTTCTCTGCCACCTTGCTGTCCTTGTTGCTCATCCTGCTGAGCCGCTTCCTCTGAAAATTCATCGCTTGCTGAATTTTCCTTTTCTTCTGTGCCGCCCCGAGAATTCTTCCTCAACGTAGCAAGTTGTGTGTTCCCATGTTGGGTCACCTTCCTTGTGACTACGTGTCGTTCCTGGATCTTAAGACTTGGCTTCGTCCACGAAACAGGTGGGGGGATCCCAATTATCCGGAACAGTGAAGAGGAGATGTGTTGGAGGAACCTGGATGGGTTCATCCGGAACAATTTCCTCCACACAAGTCGTTGGAGGCGTCCAAGGCTTCCTGGTTCTCCGAGTGCATGCCATAGCCAACGCTCTTTCAAACTTCTTCTGCCTCTTTCCACAGGAGTCAAATGCATACCACGCAGCGCCTCTGCGAGGTCGTCCTCTTGCTCTCAGCATGCAGAGGAGTAGAGCTATAACCAAAATGCAAAATGGGTAAGTGTCTCTGCACCAACACTCCGTAGGTTCAGCCTTTAGCCGCTCAACTCCCAATTTCATTACATAACCATCAGAGCGGCTGATAAGGATGAAGGTCACTATGACAGCCTTGGCCATTAAGGCTATGCCCTTAGTGCGTTGGTCCTCCATCCTCTTCACTCTCGTGAGAGGCCTCGTCCTTTGGTTTTGGCTGCTTGAGTTCACTCCCATCTTAATGATGAGGAGATGGGAGCCGGTGGCCAATATTTATGACTCCGCCCAATTCGTCCCTGCGTGTCCTCCATGTTCTACATAACACCCCATCCGGAGAATTGACTATCTATTATTATTAATTATTATAACTTGAATTTTATTTTACATTTATTATACATATTATTATAACTTGAAAATTAATTGAGTATATATTATTAGTAATGCTCTAAATAGGATATGTAGAGAATAACTCCAAGTTGATACTTTATAGGCTATACATAATATTTACAAAATCTAAAACAAGTGTTAAATTAATTGGTATAGACAAACACCCCTAAAGAACATAATTTATTTTCCATTAAGAAACACTAAACAACCACTTTAAGTAACATAATTCATTCTCCATTAAAGGGTAAAGGGTAGAGATTTTAAAGTGTGTGGTTTATATATATTAATTATAAGGGTGATATATATATATATATATAAAGTGAGTGGTTTATATATAAACTATAAGGGTAGAGTTCTGAGAGTTGAAACGCAAAATCCTTGCTGTCGCGTGCATCATTGGCTTTCTCAAAGTTGGAACGACAAATTAATTTAAGAAAAGATCCTCCCTTCCCTCTTCTCTCAACTTGGACTGGGCGCGTGCATGGAACATTCGGCTGCTTTTCCTCCTTGCTCTCTTATTTTAATTTCAATTTTCCTGGAACTTGTTGTGCAGGTTTCAACTATCTGTATATGATATTAAACATTGCTTATCATATTAGAAATATTTCATTTTCATCATATATTTTATTTGAGTTCTGATGAATTTAAATATATTTGCCTTTCAATTCCGAGGTTGAAAGGCATACATACACACTAAAAAAAAGTCCATTGACTAACAATCCAGACCAAGGATTCTGTCTTTTTGGAAAGAGAAGATTGCCTCCTCTACTTGCTCTTTATTTGTTTATTGATTTATCATTCTAAAAAAGAACTCTTTAGTAAAAAGTATTTCAGCAATATTTGTCTAATAAAATAAAAGCTAAGAATAAGTGTGAAAAAATATTAATTTCCATCTTTATAAAAAAAAAAATTGAAGGTGGATGCCTTATTACCATTTTTTATCATTTTTTTTTTAAGGTGGATGCTTTATTACCATTTTTTATCATTTTTTTTTTTTTAAGGTGGATGCCTTATTACCTTTTCACTTAGGCATTTTCCAAATAGTTTTTGTATTCTTCCTTCTTTTAGTAAAATTTTCAAAAACTTTTGTTTTCATTATGGTAAGAATAGTCCATTATGTGTATGGAAAGGACACTCAAAACCAAACTAGATTTTAAGGCCCAAACACAATATCCGTTGAAAAAAACATCTCTTTCCTTAAGTGGATCTTAAGAATAGTCCAGTGAGTCATTATACATCCCCATCACATTAATGTTATAGTAGATTAATCTCACTTCATTTGTTTTT
>SNQJ01S0000734.1:174540-196204 GCA_010110895.2 Picea sitchensis | reverse complement strand
CTATTATTAAAAATAGTCTATTGTGATGTACTTGTAAATGGATGAGTTGAACCCCTTACAACTATTGTGATTGAAAATGGTTGCCTATTGTGATGTACTTTGGAAAGTGATGCGAAGAGGTACTTGGAAAGAAAGTACTTTGGAAAGTGATGTGATGAGGTACTTGGAAATGGATGACTTGATTCTCTTCCAACTATTTTGATTGGAAGTACTTTGGAAATGGATGTTGCAACTATTGTGATTGGAAGTACTTTGGAAATGGATGTCACAACTATTGTGATGTGATGAGGTACTTGGAAATGGATGAGTCGACTCCCTTGCAATTATTGTGATGTGATGAGGTACTTGGAAATGGATGAGTTGACTCCCTTGCAACTATTGTGATTGGAAGTTCTTTGGAAATGAATGTTGCAACTATTGTGATTGGAAGTATTTTGGAAAATTGATGTTCCAATTATTGTGATTGGAAATACTATAGAAATGGATGTTGCAATTATTGTGATTGGGAGTATTTTGGAAATGCATAACAATTGTTGTGACTTGGTCGTACTTTGGAAATGGATAACAATTATTGTGATGTGATCGTACTTTGGAAATGGATATAATAAAGTATTTGGAAATTGTATTTGATGAAGTACTTGGAAATGGATATGATGAAGTATTTGGAAATGAGATTTGATTTCATGAGRTACTTGTAAATGGATATGATGAATTACTTGGAAATGGGATTTGATGAGGTACTTGGAAATTGATGAGTCATGACAATTGGTGTAATATGAGAGGTTTTTTAGAAATTTAATAATATATGATTTTTAAGAATGTTTTTAARACAATTGTTAGGATGAGTAATTTTTTTATATTAAATGTATTTTACAAATATTTGTAAGACATATATTGTGAGAAAGTGTTTGAAGATTTAATAATAAAAGTTTTTAAGATAATTATTATTATGAGGCAAATTAAAAGTGACATTGGTGGGGAATCTTAATTTGTTCTAATGATAAATGTTCTTTAAGAATATTTTTAAGAC
This sequence comes from Picea sitchensis, assembly GCA_010110895.2. Taxonomy (NCBI): domain Eukaryota; kingdom Viridiplantae; phylum Streptophyta; class Pinopsida; order Pinales; family Pinaceae; genus Picea; species Picea sitchensis. The sequence goes on along the minus strand of SNQJ01S0000734.1, from coordinate 195,174 downwards.
GATTATTGGGATAAAGTATTTGGAAATGGATGAGTTGAGTTAAAGATCATTAAAATTAGGTATTTTAATTATTTTTTAAATAATAAACATTTTTTTAAAATTCTTTAAAAAAAATCAATATTTTTAGTAAAAAATTAATATAGATAAAATATTTTTAGTAAAAAATTAATATAGATAAAATATTGTAAAAATTTATTATGTTGAAGTATTTGAAAATGGATGAATTAAATTAAATTAAATTAAAGAAAACCATTTTTAAATAATAAAATATTTGTTAAAAATGGTTTTTTAAGAGAATGTTTTTTTAAAAGTTAATTTTTTTAATATTTAATATCTTTTAAAAATGTTTTTTAAATAATAAATAATTTTAAGAATGTTTTTAAATTGTAAATGTTTTTAAATAATAATTAATTTTGAGAATGTTTTTAAATTGTAAATGTTTTTTAACACAAGATAAGAGGTAAAATATTGTAAAAAAAATGATGTGATGAGGTCCTTGGAAATAAATAAATTGTTAAACATGAAAGTGGTGGAACACTTTAAATTTTTAATAATAAATGTTTTTTCCAAGAGAATGATGTTTTTTTTAATTTTTTAATTATAAGGGTTATTTTCCTACGAATGATGTTTTTTTTAATTTTTTAATTATAAGGGTTATTTTCCTACAAAAATGCCCATAGATAAATTATTGTAAAAATGGATTGTGATGAGGTATGGGTGACTCGAGTGAAAGGTGGAAGAGATAAGGTATTTTTTTTTTAATAATAACATTTTTTAAAAATATTTTTTTTTTTTAAGTAACGCTTTTTACATTGAGAATTTGTAAAGGATGCTTATTAAAAAAATTGAAAAATTAATATATTGGAAATATTGTGATGAGGTAGTTGAAAATGGATGAGTTGAGTTAAAGGTTACAATGGTGGAGCACTTTAATTTWTWTTGTGATGAGGTAGTTGAAAATGGATGAGTTGAGTTAAAGGTTACAATGGTGGAGCACTTTAATTTTGAAATTTTTTAAAAGGAAGAAGTTATTTTACAAAATTGACCAGGGTAATATATATAAATTTATTTTAAAAAATATTGAAAATAAAKTTTTTAATTAAAATTGTATTCGGGAGTTATAAGGTTTTGAAGAGTTATAAGAAAAAATTATTGTACACTCTGCTCATCCAGGATTGGATAAATGGGCTACATGATTTGAAATCCATCAATAGCTTGTGGGCAAATTGCATGATTATCGATTATAGTTTTGGGTCCTTTGTTGGATGGCCCACCCTTTTAACTTCACAAGGAGGCATGTTTATATTGTGCTTCAATATTTTGACTAAGGGAAAAGAAACACATGGTCATGGTTTTTATGTTTCATATTGATTTAACCCGAGATATGGCAATTGTTTTTCTAAGATGGTTTTGGGATATTTCAAAGATTTGATTTTAAATATTATTTTTTGGGGTTATTATTTGAAGGTTGGTTTTACTTGTTTTTAATCAAGAAAAAAATGTATTCTAGATTTTTAAATGTGTTAGGTTGCACCATGCAATAAATAAAGTTGACACATTGTTTAGATGGTACAATATTATGGTTTCAAGGTACAATGTGGTGTTTCTCATGCGGATTGAACCATGAGGCATGCTTCTACGCAGAGGATCTTAAGTAGAGTTCACTTGCTTCAACACAATTGGTTTCAATAGGAGGAGGATAAGATAAAGTAGAGTACATCTGCTTCAACACCATTGGATTTTGGTCTTCTTGGATTAAATTAGGGAATGTTGGACATTAGTGATCCAAAAGATTCAAGAAATAAATGTAAACATTAGCTTAGAAGAAATAAATGTGTTAATCACTTAATTATAGATTAGGTTTAGGGCTTTTGTCTTGAGTAGTTAGGATTGCCTCATTTATTTAAGGAGTCATTATTTATTGTGTTGTTGTGGAGTCTTATGAAGACTGCATGCAACCAAATAGAAAATAAATGTATTTTATAATTCCTTGATACTTACAATGATAAATTGACACCAATTTATACACTATGGAACAAATGAGTGCAACCTTTCACGTGGGTATGTTGTCCTTTGACTAGTTAAGTATATACATATATTTAGGTAATTATTTTGGGTTTATTACAAGTCATCTCTGCTTCAAATGCTTCAACCACGAAGCATAGGAAAGGATGAATGACTTGATATAAAGTCTTCATTTTCCCAAGTGGCTTCATCTTTCAGTGGATTCTTCCACTTGATAATGTACTCATTGAAACTTCTTGAATGAAGGATTTCAGTCCTAACTTCTTATATTCCTTCGGGCTTTAGTATTAGTCTTCCTTCTTCATCCGGAAGGGGTAGTTGTGTCTAGTTGTTGAACCTAAATTTTTCTTCAAACATGAAACATGGAACACATCATGTAAGTTCTCTTTGTTTGGTATTTCTAACGCATATTATACTTGGGTGAAAGTTTATGACTTTTGTAATTTTTGAGTGAATTTTGCTTGTATTGTTATAATTTAACAAACATCCAAACCCCTACTTCAAATTCATGGTCAATTCATTTTTAATCAACTTGTTTCTTGATTCAGTTCTTGGATTGCTTGAGATGATCTTTTAGGATACAAAATATTTCATTAAAAATTGTTAAGCAGTTTTTTGCAGTAGGAGACCTGAATTTGAAGACAACATATTATTTTATTGATGATGGGGGGTATCCATACAAGGCTTCAAATGGAGTCATTTTGGTTGAAATGTGATATGTGGTTATGTAAGATGTAGCCAGTTGTGCCACTATGATTGACACTCATTCAGAAAATTCTTGAGGTACACCTCAAGGCATTTATTTACCACTTTGGTTTTTCTATCAATCTGAAGATGGTTTGAAATGCTCATGGCTAATGTGGTTCCTACCAGTTGGAACAATTATTTCCAAAAGTTTCTTGTAATTTTGGGGTCCCCAACATTGACATTGAATTTTAGAAAACTATGGAGTCTATAAGTATTTTTTACATAGTTACTAGTGATTTGAATGGACTTAGATTTTGATGAAATTCTACTAAATTGGGCATATTAAGTTAATCGATCTAAAATCACAAATATGTTATCATTCCTTTCTGATGTAGGGAGACCCGTGATAAAGTCCATAGAGACCTCAGTCCATTTTTATCTAGGATATGAAGGGGTTGAAGGAGACCCACAGGTGTGATTGATTCAAACTTTTGTCGCTAATAGGTATCAGATTTTGCCACACATTTGTAAATATTAACCTACATTTCTTTCTAGAAGAAGGATTGGAGGACATTGTAGTGTTTTTTGAAAAATCTAACATGGCCTACAGATGGGGAGTCATGATTCTCTGTTAAGATCTATATTTTGAATTTGGAAGTGTTGAGTAAATATATTCTTCCCTTATACCGGAGTATACCAGTATCCCATGTAAATTTGGAGCATGAAGCCTCATTGTTATTGACTTCCTTGATTATTATTTTTTTATCTTTGAATTTTTCACATATTTGGCTTGAACATCATAAATCCAATTAGGAATGACTACTGAAATTGAGCATAATGTAAAAACCCCTTATACTTATCTTGATAAGCTATTGAAAACTTGGTTTTCCTTGTCATTCTTATAGATAATTTCAAAATAAAAATCTTGGATTTTGCTTACCTATTTATGTTGTTACGGTGATAAGCTCTTTTGGTTTAAGAAAACATTTAAGCTGGTGTGGTTGGTTTTGACCAAGAATTTGACTCCAAGTAGATATTGTTCTCATTTTTCCAAGGCATGAATGATTGCTGGCATCTCCTTATCATAAGTAGATCTCACTTGCTCTCTGGTATTTAGTTTCTGAATTTTGAAAGCAATGGAGTGGTTTTCTTACATAAACACCACTCCTATTCTAGTTCTCGAAGCATCACATATGAGCACAAAGGATTTATTGAAATCTAGGGTGGCCAAAACCATGGTTGAAAACATTAAAACCTTCATTTTCTTAAAACATGTTCTGGTTGCATCATTCCATCTAAAGTCATCCTTGTTTAATAATGTTGTTAGCGGTGCAACATTTTCTGCATAATTTTCACGAATCTTTTGTAACATCTTGTAAGACCCAATAATCCTTATAAAGGCGTGATAGTTTTTGGAGCATGCCACTAAGAAATATCTTCAATCTTCTTTGGGTCCATCTTAATTCCTTATATTGATACTACATGGCCTATAAATTCCATATCTTTTCTTCCAAAACTGCATTTTGATTTATTTGCTTAGAACTCATTTTCCTTTAATAGTGTTAATATTGTCTCTATGTACTTAAGGTGCAAATTCCAATTTCTACTATAAACAAGTATATCATCAAATAACACCAATACGAACTTTTTCAAGTGTGGACAAAATAAATCGTTCATTACTACCTTGAAGGTAGTTGGAGCATTGGATAATCCAATAGGCATAACACAAAATTCATATAGGCCCACATGTGTACATAAGGAAATTTTTGGAATATCCTCTTATCGTATTCTTATTTGATAATATCCAAATTTCAGATCAAGTTTCGAGAAATACTTAGCTTCGTGGAGTTATTCTAAAGTTCATTTACAAATGGAATGGGAAACTCATCTTTGATTGTAATCTTATTCAAATTGATACGTAGTCTATAGGAGGCATCCTTTTTCCTCACTAGCATGATTGGTGTTGAATATGGGCTCTTGCTTTGGTTTAGTATACCATAGTCTAATAATTCCTAAACCAGATGCTCAATTTATGTTTTATGTTGATGATATTTCTTGTAAGACTTCCTTTTAACTGGAGTTGATCTAGGAATGAGCTCTATGATATGGTCCCTTGATTGTATTGGGGGAAGGCCATGGGGTAAGTTCTGAAAGATTGTATTATATTTCTCAAGCATCTTATTAAGACCATCGTGATCTGAGAGGGAAGACAAATTTTTTATAGAGAAGTAGACGTGGATTTGCGAGTGAGAGTGCACTACATAAAGTTATCCAGACTTGAGCTTGTTTATAGGTTGAGGAGTGATCTACGATAGATCTGAATCCAAGGGAAAATAATGGAAATTCCTTCATGTGGCTTCAATTACTTGTTGGCGACTCTCTATCATAGACGGGGGGATGATTGTATATGAACCCACTCTAATACCATGATAAAAATCTGAAGTTTCTCCTCCAAAAACATATAATTAAGATTGTTGTGATTGATATGAAGAAGAAACACATAAGTGTAGGATCGCGTATACATACAGTTGCCACAAATATGAAATTATTAATAAAACTGACACACATACAATAGGTTGTGAATCTATTAAATAGAGTTCATGAATTTGTTATAAGATCTAACTTATTCCTAGTTTAAGTGGAGAGGTTGAGAGAATATCCTAACCATGTCTAACAACTACTCAAACTAATTTGTCACTTATAGAATGTGACTTATTACATTAATGTAAATGTTAATTCCAATTCTTGAATGAACTTATTTTCGTTTTGTCTCTCAATATACGAGGAATATATTCAGTCCAAACATAAATCACCATATCACATTATCCTTGAGCAAGGCCAAATTCAAGTCATCAAAGGGCTCCAAGTGATACGAAGTTATCAATCAAACCTTTACAATGCACTTAGGCATAATTGACAAGTTTCATCATTGAATTTATTGAGAAACTTGTGACCTTTTCTAAAATTGCACAAAAGAAAAATAAAATAAAATATGACAAATCATGATCATTTTACTTCAAGATGAAATTCCAATATAGATGAAAATCATAAAGTTTGGCTAGGTAATTTGAGGTTGGGAATTCCATCAATTTCAATACAAGTGACTAAATCACTTGTTATTTTGAGAATGATGTCTCATAATAGCAAACTTAGACTTAGAAAAGAAAAAAAACATGTAAAATGTTATAAAAATAAATTTGTGGTTTCATTTTGTTCCGCTCATAAATCCGGATCAGTGGTATAAAAGTGGTATGCTCCTTGTCATTTTTTTAATGCATGTCCCCAACGTGGTCAGGGTATAGAGATTTGGGTCTCAAGATTGTTTCTATTGAGGGCAACTTCTCTCACACGCCCAAGAAACCGTCCATGGCGGTCGAAAAGAAAGACGATGGGACAAGAGATCCTTTCAAAATGTTTCTCGAGGAAGCCCTTGAGTGAAAGAGGAACGCGATGATCGAAAAATTTGCACAAATCCTTCAACGACTACCGACAAGTGACACATCCACTTCAAGCGAAGGCACCGCCCCCTTCAAGTTACAGATCAATTTTGATATTCCTATATTTGAAGGTCAAATAGACGCGGATGTCGTAGATAAATGATTAAACCTTCTAGATGGGTGTTTTTCTGTCCACAACTTTTAAAATAGAGAAAATATTACATTTTTGCTCTTCAAGGTCGTCCCCCATGTCAAAAATTGGTGGGAGACTTTCTGTGAGAAAAAGGAAATAGATGGATCCACATTATTTGCATTTTCACCCATTTGGGGTTTCTTCAGAGATGTTATTAAGGAACAATACTACCTTGTTGGAAGTTATGACAACTTGTATACAATATGGACCACACTCTGGTAGGAAAGAGACCAAACAGTGCCAGAGTTCACTAATGTCTTCCATACCTTGCGCACCAAGTTGGTTATCAAAGGTTATGAGCAAAATCTGGTGCTCAAGTACCGCAACAGACTGCATAGATACATCCAAACAGAAATGGATTTTCTGGACATCTCATCCTTGGGCACAACCTATCGATACGTTGTCAAAATCAAGTAGAAGATGAAACAAATGACGTGGAAATTTGGGTCGGGGAACCCCTCATAGTAGAAGAAGGGCAAGGGCATCTCCAACCTGTAGAAAAAAGGACAGAGAAAATATGAGCAACCTCAGGACAACCAGTCTAAGCCATAAGAAAAGAAGGACAATGGGAAGATGAAGAAAGATATTGGGAAGTGGTGCGACTTCCATAAGAGCCCCTTGCATAACATGGTTGATTGCCACTCAAAGAAGTCATTGGTGGCTGAGGTAAAAACCTATGAATTAGATGTGGGTTTTGACTCTTAGTCAAAACCAAAAAAAGGGAGACAGATCATTGACATGGAACCCAGTGCCACAGTTGCTACCACTAAGATCCAACCTGATGAACCTGATGAGCCAGAGGAAGGCGAGCGCCTCTTTCATTCACAAATGTGGGTAAAAGGAACTCCACTGCACTTCATCGTTGATAGCGGTATCCAGAAGAACCTCATCTCAACAGAGGTCATCAAGTAGCTAGCCTTGCCGACAACGCCGCACCTGCAACCCTACACCATAGGGTGGCTCCATCAAGAAAGCGATCTTCGCGTCAACCAACAATGTCGTCTATTGTATAGCATCAAGTCATTCAAAGATGAGGTATTATGTGGTGTTTCTCCCCTTGAATTTTATGATGTTCTTTTGGTCCAACCTTATTTATGGAAACATCATGTTGTATATGAGTGTAGGCCTCACAGTGTTATTATTACTTTGAATAGGAAATTGTACAGGATGCCCGAGGTAGTCCCACCTAGTGTTTTTTCCTTGATCTCTACCAAGCAATGTAGGAAGGTCATTTCTCATACCGGGAAGTCTGTCTTCTTCATGATTCGCTCTCAAAGTGAGCAAAAGGTTGCAACCACATCCATGGCCTCCGTGATTGACCTCTCCACACAGGAAAAGCAAGTGGATAATACAAAGATATCTTATCGTCACCTATTGGGGAACCTCTGCACTGTCAGGTCAAGCATCCCATCGATCTGAACCCCGACGCACCACTATCTAATGGGCTATTCTATCACCAATATCTGCTAGAAAATGAGGAGATCAAGTGTTAGATCCAAGAACTGCTCCACAAGGGGCACATTCGATCCAGCTCATCACCTTGTGGAAGCCCAATTGTGTTGGTGAAAAAGAAACACAGGACTTGGTGACTCTGCATTGATTATCGGGCCCTAAATAAAATCATAGTAAGGAATCAGTACTTGATTCCCTAACTGGATGATCTCCTTGATCAACTCAAGGTGGCCAAATACTCTAGTAAGATTGATCTGAAGTCTAGTTACCATCAGGACCCAATAGAACCGACAGATGTATGGAAAATTGCCTTCAAGTCAAAAGAAGGTCCTTTTGAATGGTTGGTCATGCCCTTTGGTTTCACAAATGCCCCAACAAATCTCATCAGGATGATGGATGATATCCTGTGTCCTTTCACTAGTTATTTTGTGGTGGTGTATCTAGATGACATCCTCGTATATAGAAAGACTTGGGAAGAACACTTGCAGCATATTCAATAGGTTATGCACACTCTACGGTAGCACAAGCTATATGCCCACTTGGAAAAATGCTCCTTTGGCATGGACATGGTCCAGTACCTAGGCTACATTGTTGATGTGCATGGTGTGCATGTTGATCCAGCCCCAACCACGCTCACTGAGCTTCAGATCTTCTTAGGCCTTTCCAATTTCTATCAAAGATTCGTGTTGGGATTCTCCCATATTGCATGGGCCCTCAGCCAAATAACTAGAGGTGGTGGTAAGGAAAAAAAATTGTGGGCCCTATCCCAACAGAAAGCGTTCGATGATCTGAAGCACTGCTTGTGCTCCTCCTCAATGATTTCATTACCTAACCTGCAACAACCCTTTGATATCAAGACAAATGCTTCAGACTATGTTGTGGGCGTAGTCATCACTTAGCAAGACCACCACGTGGCCTATCATAGTGAGACACTATCAGATGTCATCTATAAGTACCCTACTTACAATAAATAAATGCACTCCATTATGCAATCTTGTTTCCAGTGGAGGCATTTCATTCTCGGGAAGGAGACAGTCATCCACACTAATCATAAGCCACTGTAGTTCATGCAGACATAAGGAAAATTGTAGAATGACTGCCATCATAAGTGGTCCACATATTTGCAGTAGTTCCACCTCAACATCAAATATAAAACATGAAGTACCAACCGAGTCACTGATTGCCTCAACCGACCTCCAGTCGTGGCACTCACCACAATGCTTGATTCTTGCAGCCACGAGACCTCAGGATGGCCCCACCTCTATGAAATAGATCATGACGTTGCCAACACCTACCAGATGTTGGGCACAAACACAGCTATCATTAATTCCCATCTTTAGAACGGGTTGTTGTGCCATCTGGGCCATCTATGTGCTCCATTAAGCAAGCGAGCGAACCTGAATTGGGAAGCCCACTAAAATCGGGTGGCAGGACACTTTGGCGTGGAAAATACAATGGAAGTGTTGCAACGACATTTATACTGGCTGAAACTTCGACAGGATGTCAACAAGTATATATGGTCCTACACTGCCTGCACTATTTCCAAACTGGCCATTAAGAAACAAGGCATGTACACTCCTCTGCATACTCCTGACAGACCCTGGGAATCCATCTCAATGGACTACATGTCAGGCCTTCTGTCCACCAAGCGAGGAAATGAATTTGTTTTGTGGTTGTTGATCGCTTTTCCAAGATGGCGATTCTGGCCACCTGCAAGAAGAGAATCACAGTGGAGGCCACTGCCAAGATCTTCTTTGAACGAGTGTGGGTACACTTTGGGATCCCACAAACAATTATCTTAGATCGGGACAGTCGGTTCCTTAGCACATTCTGGTCGAGCCTCTGGTCATTGTTGGACACCATGCTCACCAAGTCCATTGCCTTCCACCCCCAGACAAATGGCCAAATCGAGGTCATTAACCAGATGATCGTGCACATCTTGCACATGTACAATTCCAAGCACCCCCACACCTGGGATGAGAGTATTCCCTATGTTCAATACAAATACAATAGATCCATACATAGCTCAACTGACCACAACCCCTTTCAGGTGGGGTTGGGATTTCAACCATTGGGTCGCATGGATGTTGCACTACCCCTTGCGGCCACCCAGGAAAACTCGTCGCATGCTCCAACTGGAGTTGACAAAGCCACCCAATTCATTAAGTTGATCCATCACATCCGCCAATAGGTTCAGGATATTTTACAGAAGTCCAATGCCAAGTACAAGCAACGCCATGATCAACACTGGGTGCCACACCAATTTTGGGTGGGAGACAAAGTTTGGTTTCACTTGCAGAAATATCGCCTTACAAGGCCTCATCGGAAGCTTTGTCCACTTCATTATGGACCATACACCATCACCAATGTTGTGGGTGACAACTCTTTTGAGCTCAACCTTCCCCCATTCCTTGACTTGCACCCAATATTCAATGTGGACCTCCTTTGACCTTATTTTCCACCATTATTACACACATCAGAGATAGTAGAACAATTGAAACCAACAGAGATCAACCTTGAATACATGGAACATGCATCCATTGATTATATCGTGGACACACAATTCAAAGGCACTCGCCAGTAGAGGATCCAACTTTATCAGGTTTTCAAAGCAGGGCAACTCCTGCACCAAGGCAAGTGGCTCACCCAGGGCCAAATTCAACATATATTTCCTCATCTGATGGGGGAACTCAATGAAATGGATACCATTGCTTCATAAGGGGTGAGAATTGATCCAAGAGGATCTCGATGGCCACCCACCTTGTCCAACTGGCTGAAAACTTTTTTTTGGCAACTTACTATTTTTAGCAGTTTTCTGATTCCTGAACTTCTGGAGCCATTTTGAGGGCCTAAACGACGTGTTTTCACAATCAGGCACCTCAATGATAACCCAACTATTTTATTGATCCCCCTAAATGAATATCCTCATCAATACCTTTACAATGAGCTATTGTGCGCCCTAAATGGAGATCGTATGCAAAATTTATGACCCCGAGAAGTTGATGTACTAACTTACCCCAACGGGGCCCACATGACTTTTGGCGCTTCATCTCCTAGGGTTAGGTTTTGATGTCTAGGGTTTCTGCATTAATGTTTATTGTAAAATTCCTTTAGAGCCTCATTGTACTTATCTTCTTGCGAATGAACGTAGCCGTCACATCTCTTCTCAGAGACAAGTTGCTACCATTCTAGCAAGCTTGTTTTCAGTCTGCATTTTACAGTTTTCAACATATTTCTTATTTAATAGAAGTCAAGTTTTATTGTATCTCTGTTATTATGCACCATGTCTCTGTGTTAGTATTATAAATCTGTGGTTTCATTTCGTTCCGCTCATAAATCTGGATCAATTTTCATTGTCTATAAGCACCATTACTTTAGTTTTCTTAATGTAGCCAAAGACTTTGAGAGTCTGGGGCTGGGTAATACCCATCATTGCAACGATAGAAAGTGTTGGCATGCAATTCTATTTTTTAGATTCCTCCTTGTCGGTGCCTTCATCAAAATAATATGTGTCCCCAACTTCCTCTTCCTTGTCGTCATCACTAATATTATTATTGTTTTTTTCACATAGGAAGAATATTTTGTCCTTGCATTTATGCCCCATATTCTAGTGGGGTGTGTTGCATGTGAAACATCATCTCTTGTCCTTTGTTTTATCCAATTGTGACTTCCTTAGATGAGGATTGATGTATTTTGAACTTGATTTCTCAAATTAGGGATTAGGGAATTATTGGGACATGAGTTCTTTTCAATGAGTTTGGTTTTTTGTCTTGCTTGCTTGACATCCTTGGGTTCTAGTAATTCAAGTTTGTTCTATATATTTGTTTCCAACCCTGATATGGCAATATTCAGTAGGCATTTATCAGATAGGTTTGTGATGCGGGTGGCTAATACATAAATATCATTAAAATATTCCTCCATTGAGCTTGATTGTTTCACTCATGCAAGTTTGATGAATATTTTATCCTCCTTTATATCTTGGAAACGCTTGAAAAAAATATTTTTGAATGTGTCCCAATCTCTAATTATCCCTTGAGATTTAGAGTTCCACTATAAGAACCAATCACATGTCAATTTGTCTAAGTGCATTGTAGCGATGTTGATTTTCTCTTCCTTGTCGAGTATGTGATGAAAATCAAAATAATTTTCAATTGTATCAATCCATCTTGTGCCTTCTCGATCATCCTCATTGTCAAAATTAGGTATGGTTAATTTTACTTTGTCTGTAGAACCATTGAATATATTTGAGTTGGATGGCTAGTGTGGCCATGAAAACGATGTGTGATATTTTGGACTGGTCATTTCCTTGTTACCTTTTTTTTATGTTTTGATCTCATCCCTGAGTAGCTTGAAATATAACTTCTCCTTGTTCGTAAGATTGCTAATTTTCCTATCGAGGACTTCAATTCTTGCTTCCAACCTTGAATTATTTGTTCGTCTCAAGATTATTTGCATGAGCCCAAAAAGACCTCTTAGATTTATGAATTGTAAGATACAAACTTAATTGTACGTGGTTAGTCGGTATGGTGTTGTACGACTAAAAGGATAACACGTATAGTTGAAAAAGTGGTGTTGTATGATGGTTGAAAAAGGATATTTGGAGGTTGGAAATAGAATGTACAATGACTCCCCCAGATGGGGTGCCAAACGTCGGGAGCAAGTGCTCCACCTAGAGGCCCGATAAGCACTCTGAGATAGCTAAAATGACAGAAGAACGAGCTAGAGAGTGAAAACAAGATTCTAGTCACTCGCCGGTGGGCCAGAGCGATGATGGAGAACAGGTTGAACGTCACGTCAGAGGTGGCAGCATCGAGAAATGATCTTCCCCTCAATCCAAGTGGTACGCGTCGGGACATATGGTATCATTCGATGTTATGGTTGTTGATCGAAGGGAGAATAAAAAAGACAGAATTAAGTGGAAAAGGTGTTTGGTACACTGCCAAAACGGAAACTTGGAGCTCGAAATGCAACACGGTTTTAGCATTAAGTCTAGGAGTACGTTGAGGAGTGTTGATCTAAGAATGATTTCTCAGAACGTGCCATGGAAATAAATTCATGTAGCACGAGGTGAATTGCTTAAGTACCTCAAATGGGAAGGTTGCTTAATAGTTCGCAACTCGTTTTCCTGAGTGAAGTGGATCGCCTCATGTAGAAATATAAAGTGGAATTCCAAAAGGTGGGAGATTGGGTCTAGTAGTGGGATCCCGTTAAAAAAAATTTGGAATAGATGCCATCAGTAAATATCAAGGAGAGATCCCAATAGGGTCTCGAGGGTAGGCATGATAATTTCCATTCATGACTACTTCCTCACCCCCAAAGGATAAACAATTGGTGGTCAACACTCCACATACAAACTCTTAGCAAGCTAAAGAGAGGGAGGGTAGGATATGAGCATCCTTCAGTAAAGTCTATGTAGTGACTCAGAATGGATAGAATCAGAGCTCGTGGAAGGAACCAGAAAGGAAAGCAACCAAAAGATTCCTCCTCTAAGGGGTCAACCAACTGGACCAAATCCGCTAGGGCAACATGGATGACAGGGTCTTGTTTCAAACACATGTGCTCGAAGGAGGAGAAGCATATTGTGAAGGAGATTGAGGACGTTGTCAGGTGTCAACGAAAGAAAAATTATGATGAAGAGATTATTCAGGAGGTAAAGGATTGGTTTGAGGACCTGAAGTGCTTCAAGTTGGGCGAGACTTATTGGGTGGTCAAGGATTTGGTTGTGCAAGGCATAGAGAAGGCCATAAAATAAAATGATGATGCTACCCAAGCTATCAAGATTTTGGAGGGGAAATTTTCCCTCTTCTGTCGATCCCAATTTGGCATCAAGTTCAGAGTGAAATCTGAGGAGCCGAACCAACAGATGACCGAAACAATATTGAGAGATCAGAGTCCCCTAGGCTCGCGTGACTGTCCTATTCAGATTGGTGATGATGACGACGCAGTTGTGGAAACAAAGGATAACATGAAGATGGAGCATTGTCTCAAGATCCCTGGTAACTACCGGGTATGATATGTTTAGAGATGCTTACATCTATAACATATATTTTTGTCTAGATATGATTGAGAAAGTTGTATACATCCTATTCAGTCTCTAGCTCATAGGAAGTTATATATTATATATCAATTAGGCTTTAGATGGTTAGGAAAGTATGGTCCTTTTTGTTATGGTCCTTAGTACTCATTGTCTGAACCTGGATTAGATGGATAGGCAATCTGAAGTAAACTTTGTGGAATTTCCTGAACATTTGATTATGAACCTTTGATGATTATATGTGAGGAGGGCTMTGGTTTCCTTTTTGGAAGACCCTCTCCGCCTKACTTGTATTTTTATTGTTTATGTTTGGTAATACAATGACTMTGTCTTAGTTTTTTTTTTTAATGAATGTACAACAACCAAAGCATGTTAGCAGTTGGTAGTTGGTAGTTGGTAGTTGGGAAGAAAGAATGGTGGTTGGAAGAACGCACAACACAACGATTGATATGCATCTCCTTATTCCACATTCTTTCCAAGATCTTGGCTTTGATACCAATTGCAGGAAACCAAACAAAAAATAAATATATTTTATAATTCCTTGATGCTTACAATGATAAATGGACACCAATTTAGACATCGTGGAACAAATGGGCACAACCTTTCATGTAGGTATGTCATCCTTTGACTACTTAAGTATAAATATATTTAAGTAGTTTTTTTTTGTTTATTACAAAGACCACCCAAGATTGAGAAGTTCTCAATATTAATGAAATTTATTTTTTCTTTAAACGCGTTCCTTCTCCATTTTTTCATTTGTCTTTCCCTTATTCACTTTGATATTCATCAAAAACAATGTGTAGGAATCTAAATTGAATAATTTCAAGACTAAGCACACAAAATGGGAACATCACCAATGCAACATTGAAACAAATAAGCATTAAATGCATTAATGAAAAGTCGTGAAAATAAGGTGAGTCCAAAATTTTATTTTGAAAAAATTGGTAACTCAACATGGCAACTCATTAGATGAACCTAGAATTTATAATTTAAATATATTAATAAAAATATAGGTCAACCACTTGCACAACATCACCAACAAACATATTATTACTAAAGAGTGTACAACACTAAGGTATATTGTACTACCTACCTCTCACTCTCTAAGTGATCCAAATCTATCTTCCATCCCTCCTTATAGGTCCTTCTAGGGAAATGACCTTGTGCCCAAAGCTATTAACACTTGGTTTGGTTCAAGACTTCAATATTTTTAGGTGCATACGATTTAGGCAGATAAAATGATTCATGGTATAATGGAGATATTCCTTCCATATGTTGCTCCACTTTTAACTAGGCATCCATATCTCTAGTGGGGTCACAATGGTGTTGAAAATAGTGATCTACCTCTAGCTAGGTGTCCTAACCCGGATAGAGGGTACTTGCGTCACTCTTCCAATCAATTATTTATTTTATACACAACTTTAATGTATTAGTGCCATGTGTTCCACTAGTTAAAAGTTGGAAACTATATGTTAGATGTTTTAAGAGTAATCATCATGCCAGAGATTAAAAGAGCCTATTTTTAGTGTTCATCCAGAAAATGTTCATATGTAACCTCACAAAAGTATCAACTCTCGACATCAGGCCAAACCATGAAGAGTTCCTAAGTAAAATCATAGTCAAACGAATACAAACCATGAATAGTTCCTCAAGAAAATCATAGTCAAACAAATAAATAATGGGAAAGCGAACTATGAGATTAAAGCTTCAAGATGAACTATATTATTTCCATCACGTGATGGAAATAGGTATCTATAAAATAACAAACTATGAAAACAATGGAGTTTAAGAAAAAAGGGTCAAAACATTCACAATTGAAGCATAAAAAGTTTAAACAAAGCATATAAATCGAAGTTATTAAGAAAAGAAAAACAAATATTTAAAATTTGGAAATTTGTATATAAAGAAAAGAAGTATTTTGGTGGTAAAGTATGACCTAAAACTATTTTTATTTGGTTAAGAGCTCATCTTTTTTGGACGTAAAGAAACAGGTTAATGGCCCAAGACCCATAGGAATTTGGCAGGAGTGAAAGTCTCCCCCTTACATACCACCAACAAGTTATTCCAGGTGGTGTGGTTTTCCTTGAATAATAGTGATGAATCAACCCATAATCACAGATGACAACTAGTAATGATTGTCCCCACTGCTAGTTGACATACTAAGTTATGATCGGTTTTCCCACTGTAATAAAAAAATAAAAGAAGTACTAACATAATTATCTACATCCTGCCTTGATGCTTTTAATAAGATTAATGAAAAAAGCATTTCATATTCAATCCATTTTTTACCATGAAAACAAATATCCCTCCAAGTCTTGCAGCCTATAAGTGTTTTGGCTAAATTGATGAAATTTCTCTATAATTTGGAATGTACCTAATCACAACAGGGCCAGGTTCGCATGATTACCCTTTTTTTCGTGCACTTTATCCTAGAGATCACCAATTACTAGATTTTGATGTGATTGCCAATTTTGTTTTGCTTTGCCACTTTTTTCTTCAAGTTTTAGTAGTTTGTTGATTTTGTGTGGTACACATCAAGTTTATTTGTTTAATGCATTTTAGGACAATAAGTTAAGAAGAAGAATTTCCTCTTTTCCCTACACTAAAAATTATGGTGAATTTCCCGAAATTACCTTAAGAGTAATCCTATAGTAAATATTTTTTTGAAATAAAGCTTTATGCCAACTTGTTTGATGAGCATTTGTAATTTTGTTAATAATTTGTATCAAATACTCTTTATATGCTTAGACAATGCCATTATCTATACGATAATAATGGGAGGGTCCCTTTAAAACAAAACCCATCCCAAGGGGAACCTCAATCAAAGTTTTAGACTTGAAAGATTGTGTATTATCCAAGGTCAAACCAATAGGAATTCCACATACGGTTATTATAGTTTCTTGTGAAAAATGAATTCCAAATATGGTTATTATATTTTTCTTTCATAAAATCAATTTCTATCTTAGTAGTGGATTACGTAGTTGGGATATCCTCTGTAATGTTTCCATTTTTTTGATTTGTTTGCTCTGTAGTTGGAGACGACTTTATGAGTTTATGTCAACCTTACCATAGGGGTGATTTGATGTTACCAGTGATCAAGGGGTTTAGAGAAGTTATATGATGCTTTTGGAGGTCCACTTATCATGTTTCATCATCGGGATCACACCCGTGCAGTTAGATTTTGATTTCGATGCATTTCGACCGTTGTCGTAATTTGGGAGTATTAAAGAGCATTATTCAATGGATTGCACTAAGATTGTCATTTTAATGATTTATCTAAGATGGGTTCCTTGGTGTAATAACTCATTGGAACCGGGATAAAAAGTGACTTTCAATGCCCAAAAATGCTTTAAAGTCAAATAAATCACTTTTTGGAGTAAAAAGACTTAACAAATTAAAAAAAAATGATTTTAGAGGAAATACTAAAGTTAAATTAAAAAGTCACTTAAAGGGAAAGAAAAAAAAGGGGTATAAAAGTACAATGAGAGCTCATTCTCTCATTATGTTGATGATTATTTTATTTTATTTGGAGAGCTCTTGGAGCCTTTGAGGATTTGGAGTAAAAACCCTAGTTTGGATTGGTTTCGGTGGTGAAATATTCCACTCTAGCTAATTTGGTTTCAATGGTGAGAGATGCACCCTATCCATTTAGCGGGGAAGATCATTCGGATCTTCCACTTGTTTTGACTATGAGGGAAATATCCATCTTATTGCATGAATATCTTGGTTTGTGAGACAAATATTTGAGTGTGGAGGTTGAATTGTTGAGGAAGTCACATTCTACCTTTGGAGGGGGCCGAATCATCCCTGAAGAGGTTGAGTTTAACTACTGGGGCATAAATATTTTGTAGCTAGGTTGATTTTCTCATTGACGGTCAAATATCTTGTTGGTTGAGACAAAATCTCCTTGCCGACTAAGTAAATCTCCTTGCCAGTCAAATTATCCCTTGTTGGGTCGAGTATGTTGTTTGTTGGGCCGATGTTTTATCATCTAGGGGTTGAATTCTTGTTGTTGGTTTTCATGTAGTAATGTTAGCTGAGTTACTTGTCAAAGGGGTGAATCTCTTGCTGATTGGGGCTGAGTTTTATGCTAGGGACGAGTTATTTACTTGTTGGCAGAGTTTTCTCTCAAAAGGGGTTGAGTTTATCATTGTTGAGGGTGATTTATGTTGTTGATTCCACCCCTTGTTCGACCGATATATTCACTACAAGGCTTATTTTGTTGAGTAGGAGGGTTGTATATCTCATGCTAGGCCAAATTATGTATTGTGGGAATTATATTTCCCTTGAGAGGTTATTCTAATCCTCATTGGTTGTCAAGTTTATAATAGGTCAACAAATGAATAAGGAATAAAATCATATTTGTGGTGCCATTGTTATTGTTTGATAAGTTGATTCTATTCACAATGTTGTTGTTGTTATTTGCATGCATTATACACATTTTATTCGGCTTAAAACCCTCCTCCATACATTGAAAGATACACTAATAAAAGCAACTAGCAACACCTAAATATAACAACAATAATCAAGAGGTTTTGGTAGGGTGGTTTGAGTGTGTTGATCAATTGTTTGACATAAGTCCAGAATCACCAATAGACCACACTCTACAATATCATCCAAATAAATGGTATTACAGTGAGTTCTTATACATGTCAACCGAGCATTTTTCAAAACACTTGAAATAGAAAACCATCCAATAACATAACAACAGTAGGAATAGAGTTATTACTTAGAAATTTGATGTTGCTAGCATGGTGTTTGACGAAAGTATTAAGTCAACAAAATACTAGAATATTTCATCAGAAAGGACCAATTTATAACACCACTTAGGAGGGACATTATAGTGGTATCAAAGCGTGTTTTCCTCCCAGCCTGAATGGTAAACCGCAAAGGAATTTTTTCAAATTATTTTGGTACATTTGGTGGCTTAGGAAGATGGGAACATATCATGAATTCATGACAAAAATTTTACAAGCCTATCAAGAATATCAAAAGAATCTAACAACAAAGCCTCCAGAATGGTTGAAGCCATACATTAGTTGGTGAAGCGAAGACCTCACTTCAGGATCAAAGTTTGACAAAACCAAAGTTTAACTTTTTGGATGCCCATGATGGGGGCGTGTTAGCACTCAAACACAATAAAGATTTGGTGTTGGATGATTTGCCTTTCGATGTTGATCTAACTTCTAGGGAGTTATGCATGAGGGATGGTGAAAAGAAAGTTGGGAAGCTTACACATGAGCTTCATATGGATTTGATTTTGGCAAAGTATTCATTCTTTTATTCATCTATGGCAGTCAGGACACTTGAGGATGTTAGCGGTACTTATGGTTTGACAAAGGAGCTTCTTGTGAGGTTCAAGCGCGAGGAGCATTTAGATTTGTATGGGGTAGTTGAGCATATAACTTGCGAACCAACCATAAAGGAGGTATGTGCACCCACTTATTGTGGGAATGGATATATTGAGGATGTGGACACATCGATATGGGATTATGGGGAAATTCCTTTAGATAGACTTCTTGACAAGGACTTTGATCATACCATTGATTTTGGGTTATTCAAGGGTGAGAAGTTGGTAGATGAGCTTCATCGAGCAACATATTCCTTGAAGATTGATCTTCAATTAGGAAATCGCCAAACTACTTCTAGGTGGCATTATGGGCACTACGAGTTCTTGGTCATGCCATTTGTGTTGACCAACATACTTTCCACCTTTCAGTCTTGCATGAACCCCATCTTCACACTGCAACTACATGGATTTATGTTATTGTTCTTTGATGATATCCTCATATACAATAGCACATGGGAAGATCATTTGAGATGTTTAGATGATACATGGGGCATGATGGATATCATATTCAGGCATGGGACATAGTGCTCTCCAGAGATTGATTTTCGATCAAGCTATCATCAAGACAGTGACAGGGAGTTTGGCATGACATATGTATTATATTGTAGCCATCTGAGCAGTGGCTAGGATGTACAACCACATCAGGAGGAGATCCATGACACATTGGATTGGCTCACGGGGATTTTAGTTGATTGGAAGTCCCACCTTCTAGTGGAATATTCCAAGGATTGGTTTGCATGTGAGTTGATGGATGGTCATATTCAAGATGACATGTATAGAGTGGTGGACAATATCATCTACTTCAGAGCTAGGATATACTTAGTCCTTGAGTCCACACTTAGGGAAGAGATCATGAGGGTTATACATGGTGCACCCTTGGCAGGGCATCTCGGGTACTTCCAGACCTACTAGCAGATCAAAGAGAGGTTATCATTGAAGGGCCTCGAGGATGATGTGTGGAGACATGTGAGGGAGTGCATGACTTGTCAGCAGAATGAGTCAGAGCATACATATCCAACATGTTTATGGAAGTCTACACTCATTTCAGGAGATAGGTGGCAGAGTGTATTGACGGATTTCAGCACATGTCTACTAGAGGTGTCTGGCAGGGACTAAATTTTAGGGACTTCATCAGAGTATGAGGCACCACAGGTAGAAACGTGGTTCTTTAGGGAGGAATTTATACTCCATAGGGTGCCTAAGTACATTGGCCATGATTGGGACAACGCATTTCTCAGGACATTTTGGCAATATTTGTACAAATTAGTTGGCATAGAGTTGATCAGTGTAGCACAGTTGGAGTCATTTGGTATGAGGCCTAGTGGATTTCTAGTTTGGATGTGGGTTATAGGAACTCATATGATTGGTTTGTTTCATTTTTTGGATGCTTCGAGAGGAGATGACGGGGAGCATGGTATATGGAAGGATAGATTTTCTTTGTCGATACCCATGATCA
>SNQJ01S0000734.1:133394-174530 GCA_010110895.2 Picea sitchensis | reverse complement strand
CGCACCCTAATACATAGGCAGCCTGCGAACTTCCTTTTTTATAAGGTTTTTACACAGGAAAATGCAACTTCTTTTCTCAGGAAAAGTTATTCTCCCTTCTCTCTTCAGGAACTCAGGCCACTGACCCCTCTGAAGGAAACAGATAGGTTTACATCATTAACGGTCATAGGGATGACGAAAATAATGTGTAACAAACGTTAACATGGTGGGTTCTTTTTTATGCTAGCTTAGGACCCTGGGATTTCATGGGTTGACAGTTGGCAGCTGGTACAGATGGGAGAGACAATTATTACTTTTAGGAGCTTATTCATATGGAGTATTGGATTGGTTTCTTAAGTGGGATATTCTATGAGGGGTGGACTGAGTATTTACAATATTTATTTTCTCTATTGATCGGTGGTACTCAAAAGGCCTCTTGTGTTATGACTGTTAGAAAAACAGGATCACAGAGAAATAAAATAAAAACAAATGCGGAAATAAAACACAGAAGATACATAATACAATAGAGACACAGATATACGTGGTTCACCCAGTGTGGGCTATGTCCACCAGAGAAATTGCTAGGTACTTCCTTTTTATTATTCAACAAATGAAGAGATACAACCTACATCACACCCGTTGTAACTTCCTCTTATTTCTCTCATAGTCTCCTCTCTCAGAATACAATATTTGCAATGATGCATAGCCGCAATACATTTCCCTCATAAAAGAGGGTTTCCTTCTAGGGGAAAAACCCTAACATAACTGCTACTGTCAGATCTAAGACCTTATAATGAATGGTCCAGATTTATTATGAAATTACAATATACATTTACAAGAAAAAAATTCCTTCAGGGGCTTCACCCCCGAACCCTGCAGGGAGGGAAACCCCCCCACATGGAGGAGTGCACAATATTTTGGGGTGTACAATATTCATGGGGTATAAACATGACTAAAAACAAAGACCTGTGAATAAGGAAGATAATCAGGCTCCATAACTAATAATCTCCCACTTGGATACTGATCTCAACAACTCCACTGTTGTTGTACATGTTGGACTATACTCCACCTTGGACCTAGAAAATTTCTCATCTTCACCTTTATGCTTGAAGACCAACCGAAACTAAGCAGGAACTCAATTTCTCCCTGGTTACTCCCTTTGTTAACATGTTTACAGGATTTTGGCTAGTATGTATCTTTTCCAACTTCAAATGTCCATCTTCCAAGACGGATCATATGAAATGCTACATGAGTTGTATATGCTTAGTCTTCGAGTGGAAGGTTGAGTTCTTTGCAAGATGAATGACACTCTCACTATCATAGTACAACCTGTTACTCTCCTACTTATTTCCCAATTCCTCCATAAACCTCTGTAACCAAATCATTTCTTTACTGGCCTCTGTAGCAACAACATACTTTGCTTCTATTGTTGAAAGTGAAACAATCTTTTACAGTTTCGAAATCCAACTTATTGTTGTTACACCTACAGTAAAAATCTACCCTGTGGTGCTCCTCCTACTATCTTTACCACCTACCATATTTGAATCATATCCCTGTAGAACAATGTTTGAACCTCCAAAACATAATGCATGAGTAGTAGTACCTCTCAAATACATGTGAATCCACTTTACTGCCTCCCAATGTTATTTACCTAGATTGTTCATATACTTGCTCACAACTCCCACTGCATGTGCAATATCTGGTCTTGTACAAACCATCGCATACATCAAATTGTCATTTGTTGATGAATAAGGGACCATGAATGTGTATTCTATCTCCTCGTGTGTCTTGGGGCACATTTCCTTAGTTAATTTGAAATGGTTGGCCAAAGGTGTACTAATTGGTTTTGCATTCTGCATTCTAAATCTCTCTAATACCTTCTCTATGTACTCACCTTGAGACAATGTCAATTTGTGATTTTTCTTGTCTCTTGTTATTCTCATACCAAGGATTTTCTTTGCAGCACCTTGTTGATGCTTGAATCTGTCAAGACCAAAATGACAACCTCATGAGGACATTGGCCCCCTTTCATTTTTAGAGAGGTGGTACTCCTCTTGGACTAAAAGATATATCTATGATATATTGGATTAGGAGAGTGCTAGGAAGCAAACCCTAAATATTTATTGCTTGAGATTATGAAATAAAATGGTTCTTCAATAACCTGAGTACAATCTTTATGTGCAACAAAAGAAACGATTGAAGGAGGGCTTCAACATAGGAATTAAATTGTGATCAACATCACACACAATCTTCTTAACAATATATAAATACATCGATATCTTCTTCATAGGAGAGAATTATTTGATAATATCAAAGAATTTTAACAGAGTACTGCAATTAATATCAAAAGAGAATTTGATAGGTCAACCTCAAATACTTTATATTCTGAAAACAGGGTTACAAAACACAGTCGAGATCAACCCCGAAGCAATTCTTTGTGGAGTTTTATTTATGAAATATGTTCTTCATTACAAAATATTTTACAACCATATAGGTGGTTGTAAATAATCCATGATCATATAAGAAAATATCTTAGAAGAATATAAGAAGAACACTCAACAACTCAACCGTGTGCCCAACTCTGATATTCGAGCATAAAACTATGGCAATCGGTGTAGAAGAATATATAAAAAAAATATGGAGAAGATGGAGATTTCTTTCTTTTGATCAGAAGATTGATTGTGTATCCATGGTTGTAACTTATTCTTCCTCTAATATTCTTCCTTGTCCCTTTGACAATATTGATTCTTGAACCCTTTGATGAAGCCTCTCTTCCCTTTTTAAGAAGATATTTTATAACTACTTGAGTAGTTAGGGTTTCTCCCTTCTAGAAATTCCCGTACAAGTTTCTTATTGAAACATTTAATTTAATCAATGTCTCATTAATTACTCATTAATTAATTCACATCATTAATACAAGTATATTGAAAGTGGGTCCCTCTCATTTTTCAATAATTTTTTTTAATGAAACTTTATTTTTTTTAAATTTGATTAATTTTCCATCAAAAGAGGACAACTGTAATTTATCTTTCTAGAAGTGAAAAACAACTTTTTATCCATGCAAACCACTTCTTATGTGCTCTTCATCGTCTCATATTTCCAATGATATCATTTTTTCCCAAATCTGTTGCTTGGATCTCAAGATATGAGCTCATGAAGTTGAGTTATCATGCAGGCCCATTAAAAATGCAGTTGACTGATATTTTAATTTATGAGAAAAAGGTATCAACTTTCAACATTTGAAACCTATACCAACATCTTCCACGTCGAAATACGTTTCCAACAATATAAATTTTGCGCGATTCCGTCACCTGGAGCTCAAGTTATGGCATCTGCAAGATCAACACTCAACCATCGACGATCAAAATTGATGGGAAAATCTCAACCCTTGGATTTATTTTCGTGTTTCCCTTTATAAAATTCAACTTTTTGGTTTAAAAGTATATTCCACATGCATTGGGATATTATATTCTTCAAAATCAGACCTTTGGACAAGATCTTCAGTAACTTAGGCATACAGAAACAAATTTCTGATCTGGAAAATGTGTAGCGAACCTGAGACTGAGGGCTGCAGAATGAACTTATAAAAGTTCAAAAAATGTCTTCTTTTGATATCAAGGATTTTATGAATCCAAGTGCATGAAAATATAGATGACCAAATTTTAGTCAACACACCCAAATCCTTCATCACAAATGAATTAGCTAATTTCTTCTTGAGCACATTTATATCCTACATATTAGACCCTGCAACAAGCATGCCATCTACATACAATAGCAAGATAATATAGTTTCCATTTTCTAGCCTTTTAAAATAAACACAGTGATCAGAATGAATTTATTATAACCTTGTTATGTCATAAACCTGTCAAACTTCAAATACAAGCTCTTCTTCAACCTCTTATGATTTAGGCCATACAAGCTCTTCTTCAACCTACATATCAAATTTTCCTTCCATTTGACCTCATACCTCTGTGGTTGCTTCATATAAATCTCTTCCTCCAAATCCCCATGGAGAAAAGTTGTTTTTACATCTAACTGTTCAAGATGCAAATCTTCTACTGCCACAAGACTTAAAATAGTCCTAATTGAAGTCATATTAACAACAAGAGAAAATATTTCATCAAAATCTATACCTTTCTTTTTTGTAACCCCCTTTACAACAAGTCTAGCCTTGTACCGCGTTTTTCCTCCATCTTCTTCCTTCAACCTGTAAACCCATTTATTCTGCAATGCTCTTTTTCCTGCAAGAAATTGAACCAAGTCCCAAGTTTGGTTATTTACCAAGGAGTCAATTTCCTCTTTCATGCCTTGCTCCCACTTATTTTTAGTGTCTACCTGCATTGCCTCTTCATAACATTCTGGTTCACCAGAATCAGTAAACAATAAATGATACAATGAAGTGGAGCATCATTCAAGGGGTCCAATTAACCTGGTATATCTTCTAACAACATTTGTAGGAGTTTGAGGTACATGTTGCTCATGTTATTGTACATTCTGATTTTATGGTACCTTTGAAATTTATTTTTTAGTGATCTCCTCAAGCACTGTGTATTCTGGTTTTTCTTTTTCTTGTTTCTTTCCCTGCAACTGAACATTGTACATGACCTTCTCATTAAATATGATATCTCTACTCCTAATGATTTTTTTATTTTCATAATCCCATAAGTGATAACCAAAATCGTTAACATTGTATCCAATAAAGGTACACTTCTTGGATTTTTCCTTAGGCTTTGTTCTATTTTCCTTATCAATATGGACAAATGTTTCATAACCAAAAGTCTTCAAAAAATAATAGTTTACCTTTTTAAATGTCCATGCCTCCTTTGGAATTCCACCATCCAAAGAGTTTGAAGGTCCTATGTTTATTAAGTAAACAACAATATGTACAACATCTGCCCAAAACTATAAGGGCAACCCAACATGCAATCTCATACTCCTTACACACTCCATGATTTCCATGTTCATCCTTTCTGAAACACCATAATCTTGAAGTGTTCCTGGAACTATTTTCTCTCTATAAATCCCATGGTATGAACAATAATCATCAAACTCCTTTCTGAAATATTCACCTCCATTGTCTGATCTGAGACACTTCAACCTTTTTCCCGTCTCATTCTCAACCAAATCTTTCCATTTCTTAAAAGTTTAAAAAACATCATTTTTTTGTCGAATGCAATAAACCCAAGTTTTTCTAGTTGCATCATCAATAAAAGTAACATAATAATGAGAGCCACAAAGAGATGATACTTGAGTTCGTCCCCATACATATGTATGCAAGAGCTCTAACCTTTCACTCTTCTTTTCTTTTCCAACTGTAAGAAATATGACTCTCTTATGTTTTCCATAAACACGGTGCTCACAGAAATCCAAATCAATTTTTTTAAGATCTGGCAACAAATTTCTTTTGTGAAGTATCTGCATCCCCTTCTCACTCATGTGTCCAAGCCTATGATTCCACAGTGTTGTATCCACTCATGTAGAAGATAAAGATATAGAAGAGTCAATAGTACCAGTACATAAACACAATGTACCTACCTTCTCTACTTTTGCTATCACCAATGATCCTTTGGTGACCTTCCACACCTTATCTGTAATATGGATATACAACCTTCACTTGCCAACTACCCTGTTGAAATTAGATTTTTCCTTAGATCTGGAACATGTCTTACCTCTTTCAACAACCATTGGTTTTCATTCCTTTGCTTTACTTTTACCTTTCCCATTCTAACAATTTTGCATGGTGCATCATCACCCAAATGAACCTGTCCAAAATCACCTTGAATATAATCTAGAAAATGTTTCCTATGGGGTGTGGCATGAAATGAAGCCCTTGAATCTACTAACTAGTACTAAGAAATTTTATCTACAGAAAGAATCAAAGCATCTTGTAACACATCACCTGTTACATTTTCTTCTTGATTTTTCTCTTATTGTCCATCTCTTTGTTTCTTTGGAGCTTTGCAGTCTTTCTTCAAATGTCCTTTCTTCCCACAATTCCAACACTCTATCTTTCCCAGTCTAGATTTGGATCTTACCTTCCTATAATTCTTGCAGTTCCCTGAGCCCTTTCCTCTATCCTTTTGTCTTCCCCTGTTCTCCATGTTTAACACATTACCTGATGTCCCACCTGTGTTTTTCCATCGCATTTCCTCGCTAAGGATAACACCAACAACATCATCAAATTTTAAAGTGTTTGAACCAGAGACATAGTTACTTACAGCCATGACCAAGTCGTTCCAACTTTCTGGAAATGAGCACAAGATTAGAAGAGCCATGACCTCATCATCAAAGTCCACTTTTACAGAACTTAGCTAATTAATAACCGTATTAAATTCATTTAAATGATCTGCAATAGACCCACCTTCTAAAATATTCATATTAAATAATCTCTTCATTAGAAATATATTATTGGACACTGAGGGTTTTTGATACAGTTTAACCAAAGTGTCCATCAACTCCTTTGTTGTCTTTTCTTTCGAAATATTGAAATCCACCGATGCTTCCAGGCTCAACCATATTGTTCCTAGTGCCTTTCTGTTAAGAACCTCTCATTCTTCATCATTCATGGTCATCGGCTTCTTTGCTATTCCACCCAATGGTAGGAATAGATCCTTATGATATAAATAATCTTCCATTTGCATCTTCTATAACTGGTAGTTTTGGCCGTTAAATTTCTCGACCCTAAACTTTCCATTTTTCGCCATTATTCCCACTCGAACTAGGAACCCTCTTTTCTTGTGAGTTACCTTGCGCTCTAATATCAGTTGTTATAAAGACAGGATCGCAGAGAAATAAAATAAGAAAAATGCGAAAATAAAATACAGAAGATACACAATACAATAGAGACACAGATATATGTGGTTCACCTAGTGTGGGCTACGTCCACCAGAGAAATTGCCAGGTCCTCCTTTTTATTATCCAGCAAATGAAGGGATACAACCTACAACACACCTGTTGTAACTTTCTCTTCTTTCTCTCACAGTCTCCTCTCTCAGAATACAATATTCGCAATGATGCATAACCGTAATACATTTCCCTCATAAAAGAGGGTTTCCTTCTAGGGCAAAAAACCCTAAAATAACTTCTACCGTCAGATATGCAACCTTATAATGAACAATCTAGATTTACTATGAAATTACAATATACATTTATGAGGCAATTTTTCCTTCACGAGCTTTTCCCTCGAACCCCTGCTTGCCCCCAGACTCCACAAGGGGGGAAAGCCCCCCTTGCAACCCCCCCATGTGGAGGAGTGTACAATATTTCGGGGTGTACAGTCTTCATAGGGTATAAACACAGTTGAAAACAAAGACCTATGAATCAGGAAGATAATCAGGCTCCACAACCAATAAGTATTTTCCAGGGTAGTATTGTATGCAGTAGATGCTTCACATTTTTTAGGTTGGTTTGATACCCCGGGATCATCCTCAGTTTTAGTTTGGTTCAATTTGTGGATCATAGGGTTGTGATGGCATTGATTGAGGACAAACAATCTTTGGGAAGGGAGGACTGTAACATCCCCATTTTTGGATTCCCTTGCTTTGTAGTTGGAGATCACCTTATGGGTTTATGTCAACCTGACCATAGGGGTTATTTGATGTTACCAACAATATTAGGGGGTTTATAGGAGTTATATGATGCTTTTGTAGGTTCGCTTATCATCTTTCATCATTGGGATCACACCTACACAATCATATTTTGATTCTGATGCATTTCGTTTGTTCCCGTAATTTGGGAGTATTAATGAGCATTATTTAATGGATTGCACTAAAGTTGTCATTTTAATAATTTATCTAAGAGTGGTACCTTGGTGTAATATCTTGTTGGAACCAGGATGAAGATGTCTAAATGATGGAGAGGATAAAAAATGACTTTCAGTGCCCAAAAATGTCTTAAAGTCAAATAAATCACTTTTTGGAGTAAAAAGGCTTAATAAATTAATAAAGTGATTATAGAGGAAATACTAAAGTTAAATTAAAAAGTCACTTGAAGTGAAAAAATAAAAAAGGGGTATAAAAGTACAATGAGATCTCATTCTCTCATGATGTTAATGATTATTTGATTTGATTTGGAGAGCTCTTGGAGCCTTTGACAGTTTGGAGTAAACCTTAGTTTGGATTGGTTTTGGTGGTGAAATATTCCACCCTAGCTAATCTGATTGCAGTGGTGAGAGATCTACCCTAGCCATTTGGTGGGGAATATCATTAATATCTTCCACTTGTTTCGATTATGAGGGAAAGATCCATCTTATTTCATGAAGATATGGGTTTGTGAGATAGAGATTTGAGTGTGGAGGTTGAGTTGTTGAGGAAGTCGCATTCTACCTTTGGAGGGGGCCGAATCATCTTTGAAGAGGCCGAGTTTAATTGTTGGGGCAAATATTTTTTGCAACTGGGTCGATTTTCTCATTGAGGGCCAAATTTCTTGTTGGTTGAAGACAAAATCTCCTTGCTGGCCGAATTATCCCTTGTTGGGCCCTGCTGTTTGTTGGGCCGTTTTTTACCATCTAGAGGTCGAGTTCTTGTTGTTGGTTGTCTTCGATTGTTATTGGCTAAGTTACTTGTCAAAGGGGAAAATCTCTTGTTGATTGGGGCCGCATTTTATGCTAGGGACGAGTTCCTTATTTGCTCACAGAGTTTTCTGTCAAAAGGGGCCAAGTTTATCAATGTTGAGGGTGAGTTATGTTGCTAGGAATGATTCCACCCCTTGTTGGACCAAGATCTTCACTACATGGATGAGTTTGTTGAGTAGGAGGGTTGTATATCTCATGTTGGGCCGAATTATGTACTGTGGGAATTATATTTCCCTTGAGAGGTTGGTCTAATCCTCTTTGGTTGTCAAATTTATAATAGGTTACCAGATGAATAAGGAATAAAATCATATTTGTGGTGCAATTGTTATTGTTTGATCAATTGATTCAATTTACAATATTTTTGTTGTTATTTGCATGCATTATACACATTTTATTTGTCTTAAAACCCTCCTCCATACATTAAAAGATACATCAAGAAAACCAACTAGCAACACCTAAATATAACAAGAGTGATCAAGAGGTTTTGGCAGGGTGGTTTGAGTTTGTTGATCAAGAGTTTGACATAAGTCCAAAACCACCAATAGACCACAATTTACAACAACAACCAAATAAAGGGTATTACAGTGAGTTCTTGTGCATGTCAACCAAGTGTTTTTCAAAAGACTAGAACCAAAAAACCACCCAATAACATAAAAACAATAGGAATATAGTTATTACTGAGAGATTTAAGGTTGCTAGCAAAGTGTTTGACGAAAGTAGTGAGTCAACAAAACACTAGAATATTGCAGCAGCAAGGACCAATTTATAACACCACCTAAGAGGGATATTGCATCCTCTATCTACATGGTGCAATGGTCAGTGAAAACTAAGTGGTGTCCTTTGTTGAAGCGAGGAACAAATTCTCTAACAGAGTCTAACCTCCATTATTCGAAGGGTTGTTCATTACTAACAATTTTTATAGAAAATGTTGGTTTTCTCTCTCTTTCTAACTAGTTTGACATTTATTGATATGATCTTGTTAGTTAATGGGCATCTTGAAACAAATCATGTTAGTAATATCGTACACTTGAGACCTTATGAGTAATAATTGCTGAAATTTCTAAACAAACAATAATTAATGCAAAACAAAAATTTCACCTTTATTCTAGAGGTTTCGAGCTAGATATTAACCCTATGAATTTTTATCCTCAAGGATATTATGAAATATAATTAAAACAATAACAACAATGGGCAATAATTCAATCCTTAAAAACCCCAAACATCTAGGCATTCCAAAAGAAAAGATACCAAAGCGTTTTGATAAATTTTAGCCTTTTAGGACAATCTTGTCATGCATAAACTAAATCTAAAAAACTTATTTATAGATGTTGATACAACAACAAACCAACCCTTATCTTCTTCAATTATAATGTTAAATCTCTTAACATAATCATTGTTAACTTATGTCAATCAACAAGACATACAGTTGGAAATTAAAAACTATGAAGAATATAGATGCCTGAAAATCAAATCTAAATTTTACACAAGTATTGGACAATAAGAAACTTCATTAATATGCATAAGATGAATTTCATGTACATACCATAGTCTTATCACAAGAGTAGTACAACCCACTAGCTCTAAAAAACCCTAGCTAGGGAAAACCAAGAAAACCCTAGCTCAACCAAGGAGATTCGACAAGCATGAATCACTCAAGCAAGCCCTCTAAGGCAAGACGTCTCCTTTTTGTCTTCACTTCCCCGAGTGAAAACTAGGGTATCATAACAAAAATATGTTCTCCAAACTCCAAGGGATGAATTTTCGGCCCTAGACTTCAAGATGCTCCAACAAGATCAAGAAACCCAAGGGACTCCAAGATAGAGAGAGACCAAGTACATAAGAAGATGCAAGAAAGAAATAGAAGACTACTATGCTCCAATTGATCGCATATCTAACACAAGTATGATAGGTATAAATGAGATATGTTTTTTATGTTATTAAAATACTTTATCCTTCCTGTATATATATGAGAGGTAAGGGATACCAACAATGCATATGTGGGCCTATTCCCTTACAGGAAACCTACAATACTCACATTTAGGCTCACAGATATGGAACACTGCACCCCAAGGGTACACATGTCAAGATCCATGGTGATGTCATCCACAATCAAGGCTTCAAATGCAAGGAATACACCATGTACTCTATTGGGTCTACTCCCCTTACATGAACATTATTGCAACCCGGGCATCCCTGAGCCAACTCCAAGCCTCCATGCAAGAATCGAATCTACCTTGTTCTATCTAGGGTTTGATGCCCTCCTCCGAGATACATAACATTCCTCCTAGGTATCCCATTGCCTAAGCAAGCAATTCTCCATATGACCATCATGAGGGACATCACCCAAGATGTTAAGAAAACCCAAACACCCTAGGGAAGAATGCCAATAAAGCACCCAACTGAGGTCAAGCAACCATTGAGTAAGTCATTTCCAATGTGCAAATCGATCACGAACCATTCAGGGGATGATCATACATCATGTACCCCAAATCTCACGACGCACCTACAAACACAATGTAAACACATTCAGAACAAAAAAAAAATGATTTCCCAAAACATACAAAATCAATGATGAGAAAAAAAGTTCATACAAAATTACTTAGAATTTTTTTCATTTTATTCAAACCTTGAACACGTATCATTTTTTAAGCTTTCCACTCATTATGCACACTATACTGACTCTATTTTTTTGTTTTCAATAATTAAAGTTTTAAGTTCTCCTCCTTTTTGTCGAGGGGACATGTGTATCCTATAAGAAGAAGATGGAAAGTAGGTTGTTATATAACAAAGGCAATTTAAGTTTTGAAAAATTCACTACACATTGATGTTGATAGTTTTTTTCTCTAAAGCCACTCATAAAATCACTAAAAGTAAGTAAAAACTTTAAAATTGATGTAAAGTTTCAACATGCAAAATTTGCACAACCATGACCAAAACACATTTACTGTTTAAAGACAACACAAAGTAACACAAGGTGAACTAATATATAAAAGCATAACTAATATTAATTTTTTAATATAAAATTTATTTTACATATAACTAAATAAAATATAGCCAAATAAATTGATATGAAATAAAATGATGTAATTTACATTATAATCTAAATTAACATTAAACATATACCTGAAATGAACCAAACCAATTAGCCATTGTATTTTACAATATTTAAATTATAATCTTATAAAACACAATAATGTTAAACAATAATACTATAATGAATACTCATAGTTATAAATAAAATCTTAGAATTTGGTAATTTTCATTCACAAGTATCATATTTAATTTTAAAGTAGAAAAAATACTTTAAAGAGGTTTTTTATATGTTTTTAAAATATTATAAATCAAAGATAAGATAGACCTTTTTAATTAATCTTGGTGTGCAATAGATACATGATTTAATAGATTGATTGTTGTGATTAATCTATAAGATTCATCGTATTAAACATAAAGCTTTATTTGCAAACAAAGATATATATAATTATGATACAGAATTGTAATTGTAATAATACTAGACTATGTATTTAGGAATTATATTGTTTAATTTCATTATGATATTTTCACATTTTGTGTTGCAACAATTATTTTTATATATCATAATGGATTTCTAAATATTGTATTTGTATTTTTTCACTATTAATGGATTCAGTCTCAAATACAAGAAATTCTAGACTTTTATAAATATTTCATATTGTAATAAAATAAATAAACTTAACAATTTTTTAATTGTTTAAGAACAAAATTTAAAATAAAAAGAAAGACCAAATTATATTTATGTTTAAATAAACTCCCAATACTTTCTAATAAAATTAATAACAACACATAGTAAAACACAATCAGGAGAGCCATATAAAAAATTATTATATGAAAAAACAACATAGAAAAAATAAACCAATACTAATGTCTTTCCAATAATATAATAAAATAAAAGATGATTGACATAGTAAATTACTTAGATTTTTGTTTTCATTTTATTTGAATCTTGTAAAAGTATTTATGTTGAAGCTTTCTATTCATTATTCACATTATGCTTAATGTATTTTTTGGTTTTCAATATTTAAAGTTTTAAGTTTTTCTCTTTGGGTCAAAGGGGCAGAGCACCTAATAAGAAGATGATGAATTTGCTATATAAAGCTGAAATCATATGATTAATCTGTGTGTTATCATATAAGTTTGTAATCCTATGCTAATTTGGTTTAGATAATAAAATCATCTTTCACATATCTTTGATTCCTAAAATCTTTATCTTGTCTTTGTGTTATGTTTTGCTCATGAACTACTGAGGGTTCGTCGGAAGTTCACTGGAGAAATTGATGCCCGGAAATTCATTGAGGAGTTGGACAAGAGTTCACCTAGGTCCTAGAGCATTGTGAGTGAGTCTCACTAGGCAGGAGGTCGCTAAGGGAAGTTGAGGCATTGGGTTATTTGAAGGTTCAGACTGGTTTCTTCTTGGGTTCACCTAGGGGATTTTTCTAGATTCAAGCCGAGTTCGAAGAAGGAAAGAATCAACTAAAGGTAGAAGCATATAGAAGAAGAACATTTCAAGCTTCATTCTCCGTCGGAGGAAGCCTCTGTGGTGTTGCTGCACAAAATTGGTACCAGAGCCAAAAGCATCGTCTTTTTACCGGGTATTTCCATACTTATATCTTTATCTTTCTATGGATCGCTCTATGTCTTTTAGAGACATTAAAAATGTTGAAGAATGTAGTACCAGTACTTCTGAGAGCAGTCTCAACTTCTAAGAGCAGTGTCAACTCCATGTTCTATGATAATATCATGCATTGTTTAAACCAAGCTAATATTGAAGTTGTTGAATCTCAACCCCAAGCTGCATGGAAATTACCAACCATATCTCCCAACCAAGTCTATAATGATTCGAGTATGTTTCATCTCCGTGCTATTACTCGAGTTTTTGTTAAAGAGTCAGTCAGTCGCATCCAACAAAATAGTGATGTTAGCCAGACTATTTATTTGCTCAATGTTAAATAAATTCAAGCCAAAGCAAATAAACACAAGACGAATTATCTTCATTTTGGTTGCATCTGTATTGGCATCAATGCACTTGTGCATAAAGGAATCGATGCATATGTCCTCTGCACTGTCTGTGACATGGCTCACAATAAGTTCATTGATTCCTTAATTGGTGGTATTGTTTCTCCTTTATCTAATGGTCCTATGTATTTTGATTGTTATCCAAACTTCTCCATCTATACTTTTGATGAAAACCTTGAATATATTCTTAAACTTCAAATTTGTACCACTGGATTTGACATGTGCAGTACTCACACCAATATTTTTGTCAACTCTCGTGGTTGTTTCCGTCATACCAATACCTTGTATCCTTCCATGTTGCATACTCCCAACCAACATTTCCAATCTAGTACACTTGTCCTTACTAACCCCCTCAACCAAAAAATGGAACACCAACTCATTAAATGGGAAAACCTTTATTTTCCCTCTCATTGGGTTATCAACATTTCTCGTACTCCTCTTCAACATTCCATCACTTCTGCACACATCCAAGAATCGCCTTCTTCTGTCATAATTTCCTTTCCCTCTTCCTCTCAGAGTTTGCACACCAAGCGTGGTGGACCTCCTCCTCTTTCTTTTTCAAAATTACCTACAACATCTTTATGTTTACATCCCTCCCTCCAACCTCTCGCTTCCTCACTTAGACAAGTACCTTACTCTATCCAATATTTAGATTGTACTAAATTGGTAACTCTTTCAAGTTTATCTACGACCACAGATGATAACCAAATCCAATTTGAACACCAGTTTCATAATTCCAAGACAAATCTTCCTCCCACTAGTTCTACGACAAAAGAACCATGTCCTCACCCACAATGCTCTGATATTACTTTCCCATGTGACAATCATATATTAGTCATAACATCTTCTAATCTTTATATTCCTCCTTGCCGTCTTACCAATCCTATTCCAAGTAATCTCAAAAGACCAGAAGTGCCATAAATAAAGAAGTTCCTTACCATAATGAAAGGTTGTCAAAAAAACATGTAAAAGAGGAGTGGATGAAACTCATGCTAAATTGGGACCTCTTTACCCATCCTGATGCTGAACAATTTTCAAAATCTATCCCAGACATGGGAAAATTAACACTATCAACATCATGGCAAGATTACATGACAAAGAAGGACATCTGGATTTCTTTCTATGAATGGAAAACACAACAAGAAATCATTGCTACTTTCTGTAGAAAACAACTAGCTCGCAGATGCCATTCCATCCCCCCCCCATATATCCACTCTTAACCCCACTTGTTTCTTGTCCTGTACAAACCATATATGTTTTTGACTTAGGAAGGGAAATCAATAAGTTAAATAAATAAATCAAGAAAGTTTAAGAGCAATAAAACAAAAAGCAAAAATTTCCTGACCATTAAGCATCAAAAGTTCCATGTCCTCTTGGATATCATGATTAAGGGAAAAAAGTTTAGACTCAAAATCTTGCTCGACACTGGTTCTAACCTAAACCTATTGAATAAAGAGGTCATTCTTGTCCAATTTTGGCACAAGACCCATCAGAATGCCATTGGTTTAGGAAATCAACCAACTCAACTTCTCTACGAAGTCCCTGAAGCAATCCTATGTTTCAAACACTATTGTTTATCATTAAAATTTCTATTGACAGATATCCTTGTAGCCTGTGTCTTTGGCACTCCTTTTTTTGTTGTTGTTGTTGAGCCCCATGGTTCTGCCAGACTATCCAATGGAACTCCAGGATATTTTATCAATATCCCTTCCCCTTTCAAAGGCTAAAAAATATCTATCCAACTCCCTTTTGTGTCTCTGCCTAGGATTTCTTCGCTTATCCATATAGTCCAGTACAAGACACTAAAAATAGAAGAATTAAAAGGAAAAAGTATTGAGTTGAGAATTAAATATCAAATTGCCTAGAGTCAAGTACAAAAACATATTTTAGAGTTGCAAAAGGAATTTGAAGCAAAAGTATGCTCAGAAAATCCTATTGCCTTTTGGCACCAGAAAAAACATGAACTAGAACTCCCTTACAAGGATTCATATGAAGGAAAATATTGCAAAATCATATATATTCCTATGAATGCAGAATATCAGAAACTATGCTTCACTGAAGTACAAGGACTACTTAACAAAGGAATAATTAGAAAATCTATTAGTCCATGTAATTGTTATGGATTCTACGTAAATAAGCATTCTGAGAAAATAAGAGGAATTCCTTGTCTAGTCATCAACTACAAACCTTTAAATGTGGTATTAGTTGATGATACATATCCCATTCCTAATAAATCCAGTCTGGTGACCAGGATTGCTAGAGCAAAAATCTTCTCCAAATTTGACTTAAAATCAGGATTTTGGCAAGTAGCCATCAAAGAAGAAGATAAGTTTAAAACAACTTTTAGTGTCCCTGCCAGACATTATGAATGGAATTTCATGCCTTTTGGATTGAAAAATGCCCCTTCAAAGTTTCAACGAGTCAGGGACGATGCCTTGAAACAATACTTTGATTGGTTGATTGTTTATATTGATGACATCCTGGTATTCTCTTCTTCTGTTGAACAACACTTCAAACATCTCAAGAAGTTCTTGCAGATCATTTAGAATGTTGGATTGGTGTTCTCAAAAAAGAAGCTAGAACTGTTCAAAACTAAAATAAAGTATCTTGGACACATCATCAGCAATGGTGAACTAATCCTCCAACACCATGATGTAGAATTTGCAGATAAATTTCCAGACAAAATTTTGGATAAACTTCAACTTCAAAGATTCCTAGGGAGTTTAAATTATATTAGCCATTTTTACAAAGACTGTGCATAAGACAAAAAATTGTTAAATGACAAGTTAAAGAAGGAAGCTAGTCTGTGGACAGATGCACATACCCAGGCATAAGGAAAATTAAGGCAAAAGAAAAAATGTTGCCACTTCTTATATATCTGATGATGACCTTCACAAAATTGTTGAAACAAATGCTAGTAATCTCGAATGGGGCGTTGCCCTTAAACAAGTTAAAAGTTACAAGGATAAACAAACACAAGAAATAGTCCAATTTGCTTATGGCCTCTAGCAACCTAGTGAAAATAATTATTTTTCTATGGATAAAGAAATAAAAGATGCTATGAATGCTATACATAAGTTCAAAATATTTCTTATTAATAAGAAGTTTTTATTAAGAACTGATGTTGCAGCCATGAATAAAGTTATGAATAAAGAAGTCAAAAAGGCTAGTGATGCCAAGTTTGCTAGATGGTAAGGATCTATTTAGCAATTTTGACTTTGACATAGAACACATTAAAGGAACATCCAATATCATTCCATATTTTCTAAGCCGAGAACACCTACAATCTCATGCTATGGTTATCTCTATCCATTGGCAAAACGGATCAGAAGTTTTAACAATCGTCCTCGATCTTCTCAGTTGGGAACAATATAAAGAAGCATGGAGGCCACATTGGGAATTAACAAGCACCCAAGATATAAATTAAACAAACTTAATTTGTCCACAAAGGACGGTCCTCGAAGTTCGTACAAGGCCAACATCAAATGTATTACTCCCTATTACTACCATAGCCGCGCAAAAAGCAAACGAAGCTCAAAATGCTTTAAGCCATGTCTTTCATGATATTGATCTCATCTAGGAAATCCACAATAATCGGGGCTTGCACCAACAATATTATTTTCTACACATACCCATATTATTGCATCATTAGCCTGAAAAAAATCCTAGCCTCTATTTTCCTGACAATGACTATGATTATTCTCATTACAAGAATTTATGGTGGGATTTCCTACAAAATGAAGATGAATTAGTCTTAGTTAAGTTCGGGAATGTAAATACTACCACATCTGGAAGACCTCCAAATTGTCTAGCAGAATGGTGGGAAACATTTGGTGTCAACAAAAGCGCAGTAGATCAAGAATTGATCTCTTCTATGAGCAATTTCCCACTTCAAAGAGTACAAAATCTATATCAATATGGACCTAATGATGGCGAAATATTATGTAATTTTATCCTGAACCATCTTCAATGGGTCAACAAGAATAAAACTTCTATACATATGATCCATGGGAAACCTATTATAATATGAAAATACTATACAAAGATGTGGGACACATTAAAATATGAAGATAAATTTCATACGCGTATTGAAAATGACTAATAAGTGGGGTCTACCAACTTTCATGTCTTACTGATCGACAATGGTGTCAGTCGATTTTTGTGGGTTCACGATATGAACTCCACTTTGTACAAATCTCTATCCTCCACTTGTTGATAAGGATCTTGGAAACTCATAGCACTTCTCTGACTTTTGGCGTGGTTTGAACTGCATTTCCAAGATACTTTAGATACATGGAAAATTGTATGGGACCTTGGTTGGATGATTCTTGCATGATCTCTCTGCCAAGTGTACAAGGTATATGAAATAAATCTTTAGATTAGATTTGATTATGGCAAGACTAAATCTTTAGATTAGATTTGATTATGGTAGGACAGTTGGCTTTTCCTCATGCAATGATTCCTTTTTCTGCAAAATTTTGTATATAAGGAGAAGGGAAACTCATTAAGAGGCATTCGAGAATTTTAGTTTGTAAGTCTGAGTCTGCTAAGCTCCCTCTCTTTGAGCTTTGATTCTTTCTGTCTTAAGTTGCTTTGATAAGCCTGTGTGATTCTGGCTCGGCCAGCACAAACCTAAAGTGGCAGAAGCATATAAGTCTGTGTCTATAAGTGTCTGTGAGATATATCAGCTTTGCTGAAATCATATGAGTAGTCTGTGTACTATCATATAAGTTTGTAATCCCATGCAAATTTGGCTTGGATAATAAAATCATATTCCACATATCTTTGATTCTTAAAATCTTTACCTTGTCTCTGTGTTATGTTTTGTTCATGAACTATCAAGGGTTCGTCGGAAGTTCATTGGAGAAATTGATGCTTGAAAATTCACTTAGGAGTTGGACAGGAGTTCACTTAGGTCCTGGAGCACTGTGAGTAAGTCTCGCAAGGCGGGAGGCCGCTAAGGGCAGTTAAGGAGTTGGGTTGTTAGAAGGTTCAGATTGGTTTCTTGTTGGGTTCACCTAGGGGATTTTTCTAGGTTCAATCCGAGTTCAAAGAAGGAAGGCATCAAAAAAATGTAGAAGCATAGAAAAGAAGAACATTTCAAGCTTCATTCTCCATCGAAGGAATCCTCTGTGGTGTTGCTACACAAAATTGATACCAAGCATCGACAAAACGTAGAAGAATAGACAAGAAGAACATTCCAAGCTTCATTCTCCCTCGGAGGAAGCCTCTGTGGTGTTGCTGCAAAAAATTGGTATTAGAGCCAAAAGCATCGTCTTTTTATCGGGTGTTTTAAGACTTCAATCTTTATATTTCTATGGCTCGCTCTATGTCTTTTAGAGACATTAAAAATGTTGAAGAATGTAGTACTAGTACTTTAGCATGTTGTCAGGATTCCATGTCTTCACTTTTTCATCAGAGTTTTCACAGTGAAGCATAGTGGGATTCTTTTTCACTTTCTAAGCATTTTGATCCTGTAACATGTCTCATGATTCATCATATGTCGTCCATTGAGACATTAGATCCTAGAC
The DNA here is from genome assembly GCA_010110895.2 of Picea sitchensis. NCBI lineage: Eukaryota > Viridiplantae > Streptophyta > Pinopsida > Pinales > Pinaceae > Picea > Picea sitchensis. The sequence continues at coordinate 155,399 of SNQJ01S0000734.1, read as the reverse complement.
TTCAAGACGTCTATAGAGGAATGCGACCACCTAGATCTCCCAAATATGGCCTAGGGTACATTGAACAATGTGATGAGGTTATTCCAAATAACCTATTTACTAACCCCTTACCTCCAAACCTCAAAAGGCCAACTACTGATGAAATCCACAAATTTCATTATATAATGATGGGGTGTCCAAAAAACACCATTGAAGAAGCTTCAATAAAGAAAATACTTAATTGGGATCTTTTTACTCATCCAGAGTCTAATGAATTTAATCTCTCCATCTTTAATAGCGAGAAAATTCATCTGTCTCAAGAATTCAGACATTTATTTATGAAAACAATCTCTAGATTTCTTTCTATGTCTGGAAGAGAAAGATGCAAAATCATGTAGTCCACATGTTTGAAGCAGGAAAAGAAAAGACCTAAGAAATTTCTTCTAGACATGAGTGGAAGAGTCTAGAAGGAAAATCAGTTGAATCCACATCTATCTTTCCACCCTTCAAAGGAATTATCCTTGAAGATGGTAGTAAACATGCCAAAGATGTACCTTTGATGTTAGTAGATGAACCTGCACAATTATCTGGTTTAGATAAAAAGGTGCAATCTGTGTCCGAACAAGTAAACTGGACTAATACAACCCTCGGAGGAATGGCTACACACACCTTTGTGACAAATGATTATGCCAGAAAAGGACATATAAGAGATTTACAAGTCTCCACAAACACAATAGTCAAGTCCGTAAACCAGTTAAACAACAGAGTAACAAACATTACTGACTATGTTGAAAAGACCCAGGAATTAGTGAAGCAAGAAACAAATGATTTTGCTAAAAAACATGAGGAATTAATGGAAGGATTAGTAGAAGCCTTTTCGGTAGTAGGAAAGACTCTCTTGGAAATACAGAAGAAAGATGCTCATCTTGAAAAACCAATTCCTGAATCTTTCATTCTTCCTCATTCCCCAATATCCATTATTTCTACTATATATATGACCCAGAAGAAAAAAAACAATTCAGAAAAAATTTCCAGCTCACTTCCCAAGCGAAGATCCCGAGCCTTCTTCCTCTACAAATCAAAATTTATCCTTGGTCTCCATTCAATGACCTTCATATGAAGATATTACTCGCCATATGAACCGACCATCTGCACCTAATCTTCTAAGCAAAGGAAAATCTCCCAATACACATTCATCTGGAGAAGATTGATTTCTCGAATGGAATATAGATGGTCTGTCAGATGGCCAGATTCGCCAGTTGCTTGATAGAATGTATGTTTCTTATAGATTAATGTGTATGAAGGGAAAAATTGAGATAGAAGCATGCAAATCCTTGATTCAATGTTTTACGGGAACTTTGAGCAAAAGGTGAGAAATTGTTTCATCCACATTAATGATAGCCAAAATCGAGGCAGAAGTACTTAGAGATGAACAAGGAAATGTGGTTTATAACCTTAATGGGATTCCACAAAGTAATATGATTAGATCCCTCACCACACTAATCTTAGAACATTGGTGTGGAACAGGAGAAGAACTGGCTAATAAACACGAGCTGATCTTAATGAACATTAAATGTAGAAAGATGTCTGAGTATGGATATTTTCACAAAGAATGGACTCGGAGGATATATCAAGTAAAGGACAGCCAAAATCTCTTATGGAAACAAGTATACCTTGTCGCCATCCCTAGCAAATTTGTTGAGTATCTTAAAATGCAGAAAGTCCTTAAATTACCTTATGAGATGTATACTTGGGGTGAAATTTATTCACTTGTTACCAAAGCCTTAATAGGGTTATGTACAAATATGAAAGTCCACAAGTCTATCCAAAAATTGTCTCATCTACCAGAGAGTAAATCCATCTGTGAAAAGTATGAACTATATTTGACTGACCCTGTCAGACGAAGAAAAAATACAAACAAACATCAACACAATATAAGAACAATAAGAGATGGATGGAAGCTAGTCAAAAATTCTAGATATAAGCAAGAAACTCACTACTTTGATCCCGAGGATATAAAGCTAAAAACACATTCTGCTCAGGCAAGACAAAAAATCCAATGTTGGCTATGTGGAAAACCTTGACACATTGCAAGCTCATGTCCAGATGGCAAAGAATCAAGAAATTCCAAAGGAAAGGTGTTTGAACAAAAGGCTCACGAAGCACAACAAAAGGCCATCACTGAAGCAGAACAAAAATTAGAACACATAGCTCACTGTAATAGATGTGGGGCGAATGATCATATGACAAATCAATGCTTGCACCATCATTTTTTTAAACGAGAAGAATTTCATCTACTTCATGAAGAATGTTGTTCTGAATCAACAAACACCTCCGATTTTGAATATGCTTCATCACATGAAGCAATCTATATGGCTCATCATTGCCAATGTAGTGATACTAATTTTTGTTTATGTGAAAATTCTTCTGAATCAGATTCTGCACCAAAATCTCCCAAGCACAGAGAAAAAATAAAATTATGCATGTGGCAAGACACAAGTGACCAAGATGCTCAAATGTTGGCTTAGATCAAAGCTTTACCAGAAGGAGAAATGAAGAAGGCCTTATTAGAATATTTCTTGAAAACAATCGCCTTGGAACAAAAGAAAAAGAATCCAAGAACCTCTTCCTCAGCAGGTATGAAGTCCTTATTTTTAGATGCTTTGTTTGAAAGAAATACTAAGTCTTTCATCAGACATAACAAAGAGACCAAACTACAACATCCCTCTTTAACCAACTTAGCCAAAGAAGTGTTTTATCTTAAAAATGAAGTTGCAGAGCTTCGTCTCGGGCTTGATAAATATGAGGAAACCACTGAGGACTCATACAAAGTGGATTCTTGGGCCTGCCAAGAAATAAAATCCCTAAAAGAACAAATGAAATTGTTTCCTCCTCCTCTTGAAGATGTGCCAACAAGTCAGGATGGCAATCCAAACATCACCAGTCATAATTCTGACCATTTACGGGGCTTAGATGCTATGAAAATCTTGACTATCCAGTATAAAAAATATCATGTTGAAATTATTATAGAAATTGAAGGAGAAATATTTTTTCTCAATGACCTACTGGATACTGGTTCTGATATGAATTTACTCAACCAAGAATTAATTCCCTATAAATACTAGCTTCCCAACAAATATTCTGCCATAGGATTAGGGAATATCTCCACAAATATTAGCTTTGAAATCCCTAAAGCTTTAGTATGGTTTGACCAATATTCTCTTGGTATGAAATTCCTCTTGGCTAAGCTCCCCGCGGATTGTGTTCTAGGAACCCCTTTCCTTGTAGTCGTAGAATCACATGGAACTACAAGAACTTCTCTAGGTCATCGAGCCTATTTTCTAACCATTCCCAATCTTGAAACCAATAGCTCCCATTGTAAAAATATATTCTCGTTTATTTCCAAACCTCAGATAAATAATGTTATTTTCCCACCGACCTCCAAAAGCTTAATTATCATCGAAACATGGGATGATCTAAATAATCGACCAGTAACTGAACATGTTGATGATAACCTTGAATGGGAAGAATATCGCCTAAATTGGGTGCCTCATTGGGAACTAATATGGTCTGAAGGTGTTGAGTTCGGCCTTCCTGGGTTTTCCTCTAATACCAGTATCCATGTAATTCCACCCCAACATCTTATAGGGAGAATGCATCAAGCACCTACCCTTGTTGCTAGAGAAAAACTCATAGAAATGGGAGATATAACAAGGTTTCATTCTACATTCAGGAGATGGTACTGTCAGCATTCCCAACAATGGAAGAATACACCAAATCACTCCTATTTTGTTATAAATCGGATGAGATCCTTATAGTCTTGGCTAGAGAAAGACCCATCCCAAAGACTTTTTCAGATCAATTACTCTCAGTACCAAGCTATGTGGGACCACATGTGCCTATGGAGTGACCGATACAAATACTACTATTGTATGATAAAAATTTCAAACACTTTCAAATCCAACACCAACTTCGAACTTGAATGGCTTGATGAATGGTGGAAAAATGTTGGTCTAAATCCAAGTGCAGTTCATCCAGATATCATCGACAATTGGCAATTTATGAACCAAACAAATTTATCAAAAAATGTCCACCGTCTAAGTCAAATATCCAATGAAATCTTCATGCGCATGTTCATTAATGAAAATTTACCTTGGGTTATATGAATCAAGTATGTTCTTCAACAAGAGGAAGACAACAATGAAGATCCAAACATGTACCATGAAGTTTTTACACAACACTAGGATCCATATCGATATAATCATTTTCATGATCAACATGTCGAATAAAGGTTATTAGTGGGGCCTTTCCACTATCACGTCTTACTGACAGACAATGGTGTCAGTTGATTTCCATGTGTTCACGTTACGAACTCCACTTTGTACAAATGTTTGTCTTCCACCTATTGATAACAATCTAGGAAACTTAGAGCACTTCTTTGTCTTTTGGCGTGGTTTGACCCGCATTTCCAAGATACTTTAAGATAAGTGGAAAATTGTGTGGGGCCTTGGTCAGGTTGTTCTTGCATGTTCTCTCCGCCAAGTGTACAAAGCATAGAAAATAAATCTTTAGATTAGATTTGATTCTGGCAGGACAATTAGGTTTTTTCTCGTACAATGATTCCTTTTTCCGTAAAAAATTGTATATAAGGAGAAGGGTAACTCATTGAAGAGGCATTCAAGAATTTGAGTTTGTAATTCTGAGTCTGCTAAGCTCCCTTTATTTGAGCTTTGAGTCTTTCTGTCTTAAGTTGCTTTGATAAGCCTATGTGATTCTGGCTCGGCCAACACGAACCTAAGTGACAAAAACATATAAGTTTGTGTCTATAAGTGTTTATGAGATATATCAAGTTTGTTGAAATCATATGAGCGGTCTGTGTGCTATCATATAAGTCTGTAATCCCATGCCAATTTGGCTCAGATAATAAAATCATCTTCCACATATCACTGATTCTTAAAATCTTTATCTTGTCTCTGTGTTATGTTTTGCTCATGAAATACTGAGGGTTCGTCGAAAGTTCATTGGAGAAATTGATGCCCGTAAATTCATTGAGGAGTTGGACAGGAGTTCACTTAGGTCTTGCAACACTATGAGTAAGTCCCGCTAGGTAGGAGGCCGCTAAGGGCATTTGAGGGGTTGGGTTGTTTGAAGTTTCAGACTGGTTTCTTCTTGGGTTCACCTAGGAGATTTTTCTAGGTTCAAGCCGAGTTCGAAGAAGGAAAGCATCAACAAAACGTAGAAGAATTGACAAGAAGAACATTTCAAGCTTCATTTTTCGTCGGAGGAAGCCTTTGTGGTGTTGTTGCACAAAATTGTGGTATCACTTTCTAAGCATTTTGATCCTGTAACATGTCTCATGATTCATCATATGCCCTCCATTGAGACATTAGATCCTAGACTTCAAGACGTCTATAGAGGAATGCAACCACCTGGATCTCCCAAATATGGCCTAGGGTACATTGAACAATGTGATGAGGTTATTCTAGATAACCAATTTAATAAACCCTTACCTCCAAACCTCAAAAGGCCAACTACTGATGAAATCCACAAATTTCATTATATAATGATGGGGTGTCCAAAAAACACCATTGAAGAAGCATGGATAAGGAAAATGCTTAATTTGGATCTTTTTACTCATCCAGAGTCTAATGAATTTAATCTCTCCATCTCTAATAACGAGAAAATATGTCTTTCTCAAGAATGGCAGACATTTATTTCTGAAAACAATCTCTAGATTTATTTCTATGTCTAGAAGATAAAGATGCAAAATCATGTAGTCCACATGTTTGAAGCAGGAAAAGAAAAGACCCAAGAAAGTTCTTCCCGACATGAGTGGAAGATTCTAGAAGGAAAATCAATTGAATCCACATCTACCTTTCCACCCTTCAAAGGCATTATCCTTGAAGATGGTAGTAAACAAGCCAAAGTTGTACCTTTGATGTTAGTAGATGAAGCTGCCCAATTATCTGATTTAGGAAAAAAGGTACAATCTGTGTCCAAACAAGTAAACTGGACTAATACAGCCCTCAGAGGAATGCCTACACACACCTTTGTGACAAATGATTATGCCAGAAAAGGACATATCAAAGATTTACAATTCTCCAAAAACACAATAGTCCAGTCTGTAAACTAATTAAACAATAGAGTAACAGACATTATTGACTGTGTTGAAAAGACCCAGGAATTAGTGAAGCAAGAAACAAATGATTATGCTAAAAAACATGAGGAATTAATGGAAGGATTAGGAGAAGCCTTTTCAGCAGTAGGAAAGACTCTCTTGGAAATACAGAAGAAAGATGCTTATCCTGATAAACCAATTCCTCAATCTTTCATTCTTCCCCATTCCCCAATATCCATTATTTCTCCTATATATGTCCCAGAAGAAAAAAACATTTAAGAAAAAATTTCTAGCTCACTTCCCAAGCAAAGATCTCGGGCCTTCTTCCTCTACAAATCCAAATTTATCCTTGGTCTCCATTCAACGACCTTCATATGAAGATATTACTTGCCATATGAACCGACCATCTGCACCTAATCTTCTAGGCAAAGGAAAATCTCCCAATACACATTCATTTGGAGAAGATTGATTTCTCGAATGGAATATAGATGGTCTGTCAGATGGCCAGATTCGCCAGTTGCTTGATAGAATGTATGTTTCTTATAGAACAATGTGTATGAAGGGAAAAAGTGAGATAGAAGCATGCAAATCTTTGATTCAATGTTTTACGGGAACTTTCAGTAAATGGTGGGAAATTGTTTCATCCCCAGTAATGATAGCCAAAATGAGTGCAGAAGTACTTAGAGATGAACATGGAAATGTAGTTTATCACCTTAATGGGATTCCACAAAGTAATATGATTGGATCCCTCACCACACTAATCTTAGAACATTGGTGTGGAACAGAAGAAGAACTGGATGATAAACACAAACTGATCTTAATGAACATTAAATGTAGAAAGATGTCTAAGTATGAATATTTTCATGGAGAATGGACTCAAAGGATATATGAAGTAAAATGCACCCAAAATCTCTTATGGAAACAAGTATACTTTGCTGCCATCCCTAGCAATTTTGTTGAGTATATTAAAATGCAAGAAGTATTTAAATTGCCTTATGAGATGTATACTTGGGGTGAAATTTATTCACTCATTACCAAAGCCTTAATAGGGTTATGTACAACTATGAAATTCCACAAGTCTATCCAAAAATTGTCTCATCTACCAGATAGTAAATCCATCTGTGAAAAGTATGGACTATATTTGACTAACCCTGTCAGACGCAGAAAAAAGGAAAACAAACATCAACATAATATAAGAACAATAAGAGATAGATGGAAGCCAACCAAAAAATCGAGATATAAGAAAGAAACTCACTACTTTGATCCTGAGGATATAAAACTAAAAACACATTATGCTTAGGCAAGACAGAAAATCAAATGTTGGCTGTGGAAAACCTGGACACATTGCAAGCTCATGTCCAGATGGAAAAGAATCAAGAAATTCCAAACGAAAGGTGTCTAAACAAAAGGCTCGCGAAGCACAACAAAAGGCCAACACTGAAGCATAACGACAATTAGTACACAGAGCTCACTGTAATAGATGTGGGGAAAATGATCATAATACAAATCAATGGTCGCACCATCCTTTTGTTAAACGAGAATAAGTTCATCTACTTCATGAAGAATGTTGTTCTGAATCAACAAACACCTCCAATTTTGAATATGCTTCATCACATGAAGCAATATATATGGCTCATCATTTCCAATGTAGTGATCCTAATTATTGTTTATGTGAAAATTCTTCTGAATCAGATTCTGCACCAAAATCTCCCAAGCATAGAGAAAAAATAAAATTATGCATGTGGCAAGACACAAGTGACCAAGATGCTCAAATGTTGGCTCAGATCAAATCTTTACCAGAAGGAGAAATGAAGAAGGCCTTATTAGAATCTTTCTTGAAAACAATGGCCTTGGAACAAAAGCAAAAGAATCCAGGAACCTCCTCCTCAGAAGGTATGAATCCTTTATTTTTATATGCTTCATTTGAAAGAAATACTAAGTCTTTCATTAGACATAACAAAGAGACCAAACTACAACATCCCTCTTTAACCGACTTAGCCAAATAAGTGTTTTATCTAAAAAAGGAAGTTGTAGAGCTTCGTCTCAGGCTTGATCAATATGAGGAAACCATTGAGGACTCCTTTCTTGGGCCCAACAGGAAATAAAATCCCTAAAAGAACAAATGACATTGTTTCCTCCTCCTCTTGAAGATGTGCCAACAGGTCAGGATGGTAATCCAAACATCACCAGTCATAATTCTGACAATTTACAGGGCTTAGATTCTATGAAAATCTTGGCTATCCAGTATAAAAAAATATCATGTTGAAATTATTATAGAAATTGAAGGAGAAATATTTTTTCTTAATGCCCTACTGGATACTGGTTCTAATATGAATTTATTCAACCAAGATTTAAATCCCTATCAATATTGGCTTCCCAACAAATAGTATGACATAGGATTAGGGAATATCTCCACAAATATTAGCTTTGAAATCCCTAAAGCTTTATTATGGTTTGACCAATATTCTCTTGGTATGAAATTTCTCCTGGCTAACCTCCAAGTGGATTGTGTTCTAGGAACCCGTTTCCTTGCAGTCGTAGAACCACATGGAACNTATAGAAATTGAAGGAGAAATATTTTTTCTTAATGCCCTACTGGATACTGGTTCTAATATGAATTTATTCAACCAAGATTTAAATCCCTATCAATATTGGCTTCCCAACAAATAGTATGCCATAGGATTAGGGAATATGTCCACAAATATTAGCTTTGAAATCCCTAAAGCTTTATTATGGTTTGACCAATATTCTCTTGGTATGAAATTTCTCCTGGCTAACCTCCAAGTGGATTGTGTTCTAGGAACCCGTTTCCTTGCAGTCGTAGAACCACATGGAACTGCAAGGACTTCTCTAGGTCATCCATCATATTTTCTAACCATTCCCAGTCTTGTAACCAATGGCTCCCCTTTCAAAAAGATATTCCCTTTTATTTCAAAACCCCAAATAAATATTGTTATTTGCCCACCGACCTCCAAAAGCTTAATTATCATTGAAATATGGGATGATCTTAATAATCGGCCAGTAACTGAACATGTTTATGATAAGCTTGAATGGGAAGAATATTGCCTAAATTGGGTGCCTCATTGGGAACTAAGATGGTCTGAAGGCGTTGAGTTCGGCCTTCTCGGGTTTTCCTCTAATAGAAATATCCATGTAATTCCACCCCAACATCTTATAGGGAGAATGCATCAAGCACCTACCCTTGTTGCCAGAGAAAAACTCATAGAAATGGGGGATATAACAAGGTTGTGTTCTACATTCAGGAGATGGTACTGTCAGCATTCCCAACAGTGGCAGACTACACCAGATCACTCCTATTTTGTTATAAATCGATTGAGATCCTTACAGTCTTGGCCACAACAAGACCCATCCCAAAGACTTTTTCAGATAAATTACTCTCAGTACCAAGCTATGTGGGACCACATGTTCCTATGGAGTGACCGATACAAATACTACTATTGTATGATAAAATTTTCAAACACTTTCAGATCCAACACCAACTCCGAACCTGAATGGCTTGACAAATGGTGGCAAAAGTTTGGTCTAAATCCAATTGCAGTTCATCCAGATATCATCGACAATTGGCAATTTATGAACCAAACAGCTTTATCAAATAATGTCCACCATCTAAGTCAAATATCCAATGAAATCTTCATGCGCATGTTCATTAATGAAAATTTACCTTAGGTTATTCGAATCAAGTATGTTCTTCAGCAAGAGGAAGACAACAATGAAGATCTAAACATGTATCGTGAAGTTTTTACACAACACTGGGATTTGTATCGATATAAATATTTTCATGATCAACCTGTCAAATAAAGGTTATTAGTGGGGCCTTTCCACTATCATGTCTTACTAACTGACAGTGGTGTCAATCGATTTCCGTGGGTTCACATTACAAACTCCACTTTGTACAAATCTTTGTCTTCCACCTGTTGATAAGAATCTTGGAAACTCAGAGCACTTCTTTGTCTTTTGGTGTGGTTTGACCCGCATTTCCAAGATACTTTAAGATAAGTGGAAAATTGTGTGGGGCCTTGGTCGGATGGTTCTTGCATTTTCTCTCCGCCAAGTGTACAAAGTATAGAAAATAAATCTTTAGATTAGATTTGATTATGGCAGGACAATTGGGTTTTTTCTCGTACAGTGATTCCTTTTTTATGGAAAAAATTTGTATATAAGGAGAAGGGTAACTCATTGAAGAGGAATTCGAGAATCTAAGTTTGTAATTCCGAGTCTGCTAAGCTCCCTCTCTTTAAGCTTTGAGTCTTTCTGTCTTAATTTTCTTTGATAAGCCTATGTGATTCTGGCTCGGCCAACACGAACCTAAAGTGGCAGAAGCATATAAGTTTGTGTCTATAAGTTTCTGTGAGATATATCAGCTTTGCTGAAATCATATGAGCAGTCTGTGTGCTATCATATAAGTCTGTAATCCCATGACAATTTGGCTCAGATAATAAAATCATCTTCCGCATATCTCTGATTCTTAAAATCTTTATCTTGTCTCTGTGTTATGTTTTTCTCATGAACTACTAAGGGTTCATCGAAATTTCATTGGAGAAATTGATGCCCGTAAATTCACTGAGGAGTTGGACATGAGTTCACTTAGGTCCTGGAGCGCTGTGAGTAAGTCCCGCTAGGCAGGAGGTCGCTAAGGGCAGTTGAGGCATTGGGTTGTTTGAAGGTTTAGATTGGTTTCTTCTTGGGTTCACCTAGGAGATTTTTCTAGGTTCAAGCTGAGTTCGGAGAAGGAAAGCATCAACAAATCGTAGAAGCATAGACAAGAAGAACATTTCAAGATTCATTTTTCATCGGAGGAAGCCTCTGTGGTGGTGCTGCACAAAATTGTGGTATCACTTTCTAAGCATTATCATCCTGTAACATGTCTCATGATTCATCATATGCCCTCCATTGAGACATTAGATCCTAGACTTCAAGACGTCTATAGAGGAATGTGACCACCTGGATCTCCCAAATATGGCCTAGGGTACATTGAACAATGTGATGAGGTTATTCCAGATAGCCAATTTAATAACCCCTTACCTCCAAACATCAAAAGGCCAACTACTGATGAAATCCACAAATTTAATTCTATAATGATGGGGTGTCTAAAAAACACCATTGAAGAAGCATGGATAAAGAAAATGCTTAATTGGGATCTTTTTACTCATCCAAAGTCTAATGAATTTAGTCTCTCCATCTCTAATAACGAGAAAATCCATCTTTCTCTAGAATGGCGGACATTTATTTCTGAAAACAATCTTTGGATTTCTTTCTATGTCTGTAAGATAAAGATGCAAAATCATGTAGTCCACATGTTTGAAGCAGGAAAAAAAAAGACCCAAGAAAGTTCTTCCTAACATGAGTGAAAGAGTCTAGAAGGAAAATCAATTGAATCCACATCTACCTTTCCACCCTTCAAAGGCATTATCCTTGAACATGGTAGTAAACATGCCAAAGATGTACCTTTGATGTTAGCAGATGAAGCTGCCCATTTATCTAGTTTAGATAAAAAGGTACAATCTATGTCCGAACAAGTAAACTGGACTAATACAACCCTCAAAGGAATGGCTACACACACCTTTGTGACAAATGATTATGCCAGAAAAGGACATATCAGAGATTTACAAATCTCCACAAACACAATAGTCCAGTCCATAAACCAGTTAAACAACAGAGTAACAGAGATTATTGACTGTGTTGAAAAGACCCAGGAATTAGTGAAGCAAGAAACAAATGATTATGCTAAAAAACATGAGGAATTAATGGAAGGATTAGGAGAAGCCTTTTCGCTAGTAGGAAAGACTCTCTTGGAAATACAGAAGAAAGATGCTCATCCTGATAAACCAATTCCTCAATCTTTCATTCTTCCCCATTCCCCAATATCCATTATTTATCCTATATATGTCCCAGAAGAAAAAAACAATTCAGTAAAAAATTCTAGCTCACTTCCCAAGCGAAGATCCCGAGCCTTCTTCCTCTACAAATCCAAATTTATCCTTGGTCTCCATCCAACAACCTTCATATGAAGATATTCCTCACCATATGAACTGACCATCTGCACCTGATCTTCTAGGCAAAGGAAAATTGCCTGATACACAATCATTTGGAGAAGATTGGTTTCTCGAATGGAATATAGATGATCTGTCAGTTGTCCAGATTCACTAATTCTTTGATAAAATGTATGTTTCTTATAGAATAATGTGTATGAAGGGAAAAAGTGAGATAGAAGCATGCAAATCCTTGATTCAATGTTTTACGGGAACTTTGAGCAAATGGTGGGAAATYGTTTCATCCCYAGTAATGATAGCCAAAATGAGGGCATAAGTACTTAGAGATGAACAGGGAAATGTAGTTTATCACCTTAATGGGATTCCACAAAGTAATATGATTGGAGCCCTCACCACACTAATCTTAGAACATTGGTGTGGAACAGGAGAAGAACCGGATGATAAACATGAACTGATCTTAATGAACATTAAATGTGGAAAGATGTCCGAGTATGAATATTTTCATAGAGAATGGACTCAGAGGATATATGAAGTAAAAGACACCCAAAATCTCTTATGGAAACAAGTATACCTTGCCGCCATCCCTAGCAAATTTGTTGAGTATATTAAAATGCAGGAAGTCTTTAAATTGCCTTATGAGATGTATACTTGGGGTGAAATTTATTCACTCATTACCAAATCCTTAATAGGGTTATGTACAAATATGAAAGTCCACAAGTCTATCCAAAAATTGTCTCATCTACTAGATAGTAAATCCATCTGTGAAAAGTATGGACTATATTTGACTAACCCTGTCAGACGTAGAAAAAAGGAAAACAAACATCAACACAATATAAGAACAATAAGAGATAGATGGAAGCCAGCAAAAAAATCCAGATATAAGCAAGAAACTCACTACTTTGATCCTGAGGATATAAAGCTAAAAACACATTCTGCTCAGGCAAGACGGAAAATCCAATGTTGGCTATGTGGAAAACCTTGACACATTGCAAGCTCATGTCCAGATGGCAAAGAATCAAGAAATTCCAAAGGAAAGGTGTCTGAACAAAAGGCTCGCGAAGCACAACAAAAGGCCATCACTGAAGCATAACGACAATTAATACATAGAGCTCATTGTAATAGATGTGGGGCAAATGATCATAATACAAATCAATGGCCTCACCATCCTTTTGTTAAACGAGAAGAAGTTCATCTACTTCATGAAGAATGTTGTTCTGAATCAACAGACGCCTCCGATTTTGAATATGCTTCATCACATGAAGCAATTTATATGGCTCATCATTGCCAATGTAGTGATCCTAATTTTTTTTTTTATGTGAAAATTCTTCTGAATTAGATTTTGCACCAAAATCTCCCAAGCACAGAGAAAAAATAAAATTATTCATGTGGCAAGACACAAGTGATCAAGATGCTCAAATGTTGGCTCAGATCAAAACTTTACCAGAAGGAGAAATGAAGAAGGCCTTATTAGAATCTTTCTTGAAAACAATGGCCTTGGAACAAAAGCAAAAGAATCCAGGAACCTCCTCCTCAGCAGGTATGAAGCCTTTATTTTTAGATGCTTCGTTTGAAAGAAATACTAAGTCTTTCATTAGACATAACAAAGAGACCAAACTACAACATCCCTCTTTAACCGACTTAGCCAAAGAAGTGTTTTATCTAAAAAAGGAAGTTGCAGAGCTTCGTCTCAAGCTTGATCAATATGAGGAAACCACTGAGGACTCATACAAAGTGGATTCTTGGGCCTGCTAGGAAATAAAATCCCTAAAAGAACAAATGACATTGTTTCCTCCTCCTCTTGAAGATGTGCCATCATGTCAGGATGGTAATCCAAACATCACCCGTCATAATTCTGACCATTTATGGGGCTTAGATGCTTGAAAATCTTGGCTATCCAGTATAAAAAATATCATGTTGAAATTATTATAGAAATTGAAGGAGAATTTTTTTTTCTTAATGTCCTACTAGATACTGGTTCTGATATGAATTTACTCAACCAAGATTTAATTCCCTGTAAATACTGGCTTCCCAACAAATATTCTGCCATAGGATTAGGGAATATCTCCACAAATATTAGCTTTGAAATCCCTAAAGCTTTATTATGGTTTGACCAATATTCTCTTGGTATGAAATTTCTCCTGGCTAACCTCCATGTGGATTGTGTTCTAGGAACCCCTTTCCTTGCAGCCATAGAACCACATGGAACTGCAATAACTTCTCTAGGTCATCCATCCTATTTTCTAACCATTCCCAGTCTTGTAACCAATGGCTCCCCTTTCAAAAAGATATTCCCTTTTATTTCCAAAGCCCAAATAAATACTATTATTTTCCCACCGACCTCCAAAAGATTAATTATCATTGAAACATGGGATGATTTAAATAATCGGTCAGTGACTGAACATGTTGATGATAACCTTGAATGGGAAGAATATCGCCTAAATTGGGTGCCTCATTGGGAACTAAGATGGTTTGAAGGCGTTGAGTTTGGCCTTCCTGAGTTTTCCTCTAATAGCAATATTGATGTAATTCCACCAAAACATCTTATACGCAGAATGCATCAAACACCTACGTTTGCTGCCAGAGAAAAACTCATAGAAATGGGGGATATAACAATGTTGCATTCTACATTCAGGAGATGGTACTGTCAGCATTCCCAACAGTGGAAGACTACACCAGATCACTCCTATTTTGTTATAAATCGGATGAGATCCTTACAGTCTTGGCCACAACAAGACCCTTCCCAAAGACTTTTTCAGATCAATTACTCTCAGTACCAAGCTATGTGGGACCACATGTGCCTATGGAGTAACCAATACAAATACTACTATTGTATGATAAAATTTTCAAACACTTTCAGATCCAACACCAACTCCGAACCTGAATGGCTTGACGAATGGTGGCAAAAGTTTGGTCTAAATCCAAGTGCAGTTCATCCAGATATCATCGACAATTGACAATTTATGAACCAAACAACTTTATCAAATAATGTCCACCATCTAAGTCAAATCTCCAATGAAATATTTATTCACATGTTCATTAATGAAAATCTACCTTGGGTTATCCGAATCAAGTATGTTCTTCAACAAGAGGAAGACAACAATGAAGATCCAAACATGTACCGTGAAGTTTTTACACAACATCAGGATCCGTGTCGACATAACCATTTTCATGATCAACCTATCGAATAAAGGTTATTAGTGGGGCATGTCCACTATCATGTCTTACTGACCGATAGTGGTGTCAGTTGATTTCCGTGGGTTCACATTACGAACTCCACTTTGTACAAATATTTGTCTTCCACATGTTGATAAGAATCTTGGAAACTCATAGCACTTCTTTGTCTTTTGGCGTGGTTTGACCCGCATTTCCAAGATACTTTAAGATAAGTGGAAAATTGTGTGGGGCCTTGGTCGGATTGTTCTTACATGTTCTCTTCGCCAAGTGTACAAAGTATAGAAAATAAATCTTTAGATTATATTTGATTATAGCAGGACAATTGGGTTTTTTCTCGTACAATGATTCCTTTTTCCGGAAAAAAATTTGTATATAAGGAGAAGGGTAACTCATTGAAGAGGCATTCGAGAATTTGAGTTTGTAAGTCTGAGTCTACTAAGCTCCCTCTCTTTGAGCTTTGAGTCTTTTTGTCTTAAGTTGCTTTGATAAGCCTACGTGATTCTGGCTCGGCCAACACGAACCTAAAGTGGCAGAAGCATATAAGTCTGTGTCTATAAGTGTCTGTGAAATATATCAGCTTTGCTGAAATCATATGAGCAGTCTGTGTGCTATCATATAAGTCTGTATTCCCATGCCAATTTGGCTCAGATAATAAAATCATCTTCCGCATATCTCCGATTCTTAAAATCTTTATCTTGTCTCTGTGTTATGTTTTTCTCATGTGCTACTGAGGGTTCTTCGAAAGTTCACTGGAGAAATTGATGTGCGACAATTCACTGAGGAGTTGGACCAGAGTTCACTTAGGTCCTAGAGCGTTGTGAGTAAGTCCCGCTAGGCAGGAGGCCGCTAAGGGAAGTTGAGGCGTTGGGTTGTTTGAAGGTTCAAACTGGTTTCTTCTTGGGTTCACCTAGGAGATTTTTCTGCGTTCAAGCTGAGTTCGAAGAAGGAAAGCATCAACAAAACGTAGAAGCATATACAAGAAGAACATTTCAAGCTTCATTCTCCGTCGGAGAAAACCTCTGTGATGCTGCTGCAAATTTAAGCTTCATTCATTCTCTGTTAAAAAAACAATTTAAATGTTGAAAATTCACTTCACATTTATTACTATTAATGGTTTTTTATTTTTTTAAATCACCACAAAATTACACTCAAACAAAATAAAAACTTAAAATTTAACACTTTAAAACATACTCATTATTATTTTTTAAATATTCAAATAAAAAAACATATAACTATACTCTACTTTCACCAACGAACATTTTTTCTTTAAATTAAAAGAAAAAAAAAATAACAATACTCTACTTTCACCAATGAACTCACATCTCACTCCATTACAATACTTTTATTTTTTATTTTTTATTTTTAAATTCGTTGAAATGTATCTATGTGCTCCTTAGAGAGGTACACACCGCCCTTTCAGTTTCTCGACAACAAGTTGGAAAGACATTATGACTATCAATTGGACAAAAAATGAATATATTATTCATCTCTTCATGATTAACTTAGCGTGGAATCGGATTTACACAACTCGATAACGGACCATGTAGAGACCCCGCGAAATCTCAGAGGTTCTGTATCAGTCCAGATGGTTACGAATGCCGAAGCAACACGCCCCAGAAAAGAAAAAAACTGTACATCGTTTCTTCAAGCAACAATCCATGGACTTTCTATAACCAACACGATCACCAAATGTAGTTTAAAGATTTATCAGAGGTATGAAAATCAATATTTATATTACTCAGTCGGGTATGTATTGCATGACAGCCTTATATTGTTTGGATTCAAGATTTTCTTGCATGCTGATGATATCAGTGTTAATCTGAACATGAGACGGGGGGAAATCAAGTGTATCATTTAGTTTTTCCATTCAAGTGTAGGGGAGATTTTGATTCGAGAAGGGTTTTGGGGTTTGTATTTCATTTATGTATGCAGTTTGTGTTGCAGAGATTTTCTTTGATGTAGAATTCAGTCTGTCTGACTTTGCTGCTGGGTATGGGTGATTGCATGATAATCATCGGGTGCTTCTTTGAATTGAAATAGGTTTATAAATTTTATTTTGAAGTGTTTTGACAAGCATGCGCTACAGCCTGCATTGCAAAGAGTGAACTTATTTTGATTTAGGTGCTAGATCTGAGGGTATCTTTTCCATTAAATGGCTGGGAGTTACGCCTAGTCTCATTCCTTTGAAACGAATGATGTGCACTGGGACATACTACAGTGAGAATGGAAACCCCTGGTCAGCCTAATACTCTGTTGACCCCACCAATAAACTGACACCCCATTGGCTTTAAGTGGGTTTTTCATCAAGTGCTTATTGGGCCATCGGGCTAGAACAGTTCTATAATAAAAACCTTTTTCTCAGATAATAAGACAGATTTTGATTGCTTGATTTTGGGTAAGGTTATGAGTTTTTAGGGCATTGTTTATGAAACTTTTTTGATTAATAAACCTGGAAAAGTAAAGAAGTGAGACCATCTTTCAAGTTTTGGGTTTATTGACATAAATTGTGTTTTCTTTCATTTGTTAGTGGTCTTTGGAAAATTGGCATTGCCCCCTGTTTTGGTTTTCGTTTTATTTGCATTAGATAATTTTGTAAGAGAGAACAAAGTTTTTTGAGTATTTTTCTGCACTGTTAAGAGTAGATTTCTTTTGTCTGAGGTCTCATATTAGACAGGTATTTACTTCTTCAAATTGCTTGACAATTCTTTGAAATTTATGACAAAATGAAATTTATGACAAAATGAAATTTCCACTGAAAACCTTAATACTCCATCAATATCACCAGTGAATCAACCTAATTTCTACTTTAAATAGGTTTTTCACAGTAGCCGGGTTGGGGATCGCTGTTCACTGGGCTATTGGGTTACAACAGTTCTAGTAGATTAAAAGCCTTCACCTGTGAATCAACCTAATTTCTACTTTAAATAGATTTTTCACTGTAGGTGGGTTGGGGATCGCTATTCACTGGGCTATTGGGTTACAACAGTTCTAGTAGATTAAAAACCTTTGCCTGTGAAATCAACTTAATTTCTACTTTAAATAGGTTTTTCACTATAGGTGGGTTGGGGATCGCTGTTCACTGGGTTATTGGGTTACAACAGATCGATTAAAATAATTTTGCTTAGATAATAAAACAGATTTTGATTATTTGATTTATTGATTCGATTACCAAGTATGTAACTTCTGTCTCTGTTGAATTTATTTTTAAGGTCAAGATCAAGCCAGACACTAAATTGGTGTATGGGACCCCTTGTTTGTAGAACAAGAAACTTCTCTGTACAAAGATTTCACTGCTAAAATCTACAGAAATATCTTGCATTCCAATTTTAATTTATTGACATGCATTGTTTGCTTTCGTTCATAAAATGTCGGCAAAAAATTGGCATTGCCCATGTTTTGGTTTATGTAATGTTGGCATTCCATGATTTTGTAGAAAGGGATAGAGGTTATCCAACATCTTTTCGTACTGTAAAGAGCAGACATGTATCTATTCCTACAAAATTGCTCAACAACCCTTTGAAACTTGTGTCAAAATGAAATCTGTTGATGCCTCAACACTCCATTGACTTCACCTGTGAACCGACTTAATGCTCATTTTAAGTAGGTTTTTCATTGTGGGTGAGTGTGAGATTGTTGTTTTTATTGGGTCATTGGGTTTAATATTTTAAAGTTGGGAGTAGAATTAATTAATAAATTTATTTATAAAAAATATATAAAATATGTAAAATTTAATTATATTTATTTATACACACATGTAAATTCAAATCATTAAACACTAAATATTAAATATGATAAGTTTGTTCATATATATTGTGATAAATTTTTCCAAGTGGCTTATTCTTCCACTTGATAAGGTACTCATTGAAACTTCTTGAATGAAGGACTTTGGTCCTAACTTCTAATAATCCTTCGGGCTTCAGTATTAATCTTCCTTTTTCATTTGGGGGGTAGTTGTGTCTGTATGGGAGTTGTTGAACCCAATTTTTTCTTCAAACATGAAACATGGAAAACATCATGTAAGTTCCCAAGTTGTTTGGTCTTTCTAGTGCATACGCTACCTGGCCAACTCTCCTTCAGACTTGGTAAGGGCCATAAAACCTGCGCGCAAGTTTATGATTTTTGTAATTTTTGAGTGAATTTTCCCTGTATGGTTGTAGTTTAACAAACACCCAGTCCCCTACTTCAAATTCACGGTTAGTTCTTTTTAAATCAACTTGTTGGTTGATTGAGTTCCTAGATTGCTCGAGATGGTTTTTTAGGATACGAAATATTTCATTAGAGGTTGCTAATTAATTTTTTGTAATAGGAGCCTTGAATTTGAAGATACCATACTCTTTTGTTGATGATCAAGGATATCCATATAAGGCTTCAATTGGAGTCATTTTAGTCGAAGTGTAATATGTGGTGTTATACCAGCATTTTGTAAGATGCAGCCAGTTGTGCCACTATGATTGACATTCATTCACAAAATTCCCAAGGTAACCCTCAAGGCATTTATTTACCACTTCGGTTTGTCTATCAATTTGAGGATGGTATGAAGTGCTCATGGTTAATGTGGTTCCTACCAGTTAGAGAAATTCTTTCCAAAAGTTGCTAGTAAATTTGGGGTCCCCATCATTGATAATGAATTTTGGAAAATGATGGAGTCTATAAGTATTTTTCACATAACTATCGGTGATTTGAATGGCTTTAGCTTTTGATGGAATTCTAATAAAATGGGCATATTTTGTTAATTGATCTACAATTACAAATATGCTATCCTTCCTTTCTGATGCAGGGAGACCCATGATAAAGTCCATATAGACCTCAATTCATTTTTTATCTAGGATATGAAGGGGTTGAAGGAGACTTGGAGGTGTGACCGATTCAAACTTCTGTTGCTGACAGGTATCACATTCCGAACAATATTTATGAATATCAACCTTCATTTCTTTCTAGAAGAAAGATTGGCGAACATGGTAGTATGGTTTGAGAAATTCAACATGGCCTGTAGATGGGGAATCATGATTCTCTCTTAAGATTTATATTTGGAATTTGGAAGTTCTGGGTAAATATATTCTTCCCTTATACCAGAGTATATCATTCTTCCATTTAAATTTGGAGCCCAAAGCCTCATTGTTATTGACTTCCCTGATTATTTTTTTGATCTCTAGAGTTTTCACATATTTGGCTTGAACATCAGAAATCCATTCAGGAATGACTATTGAAATTGAGCATAATGTAACACCCCCTTCTTTTCTTGATAAACTATCAACAACTTGGTTTTCCTTGCCCTTCTTGTAGACAATTTCAAAATAAAAAAACTTGGATTTTGCTTACCCATTTGTGTTGTTATGTTGATAAGATCTTTTGGTTTAAGAAATATTTAAGCTGTCGTGGTTGGTTTTGACCAAGATTTTGACTCCAAATAGATATTGTTTCCATTTTTCCAAGGCATGAATGATTGCTAGCATCTCCTTATCATAAGTAGATTTTTTTTTCTCTCTGGTATTTAGTTTTTGACTTTTGAAAGCAATGGGGTGGTTTTCTTACATAAGCACCACTCCTATTCCAGTTCTTGAAGCATCACATTTGAGCACAAAGGTTTTATTGAAATCTAGGGTAGCCAAAATTGGGGTTGAAATCATTAAAACCTTCATTTTCTTAAAACAAGGTTCGGTTGCATCATTCCATCTAAAGACGTCCTTGTTTAATAGTGTTGTTAGTGGCACAACATTTTTTGCATATTTTTTTACGAATCTTCTATAGTATCCTATAAGACCCAAGAACCCTTATAAAGATGTGGTAGCTTTTGGAGCAGACCACTTAGCAATCTATTCAATCTTCTTTGGGTCCACCTTAATTCCTTATACTGACACTACATGGCCTATAAATTCCATCTCTTTTCTTCCAAAACTACATTTTGATTTGTTTGCATAGAACTTATTTTCCTCTAATAGTGTCAATATTGACTCTATGTGTTTAAGGTGTAAATTCCAATTTCTACTATAAACAAGTATATCATCAAAGAACACCAATACAAAATATCGCAAGTGTGGATGAAATAAATCATTCATTACTACCTAGAAGGTACTTGGGGCATTGGATAATCCAAAAGGTATAACACACAATTCATATAGGCCCTCATATGTAGAGAAGGAAGTTTTTGGAATATCCTCTTCTCGTATTCTTATTTGATAATATCCAAATTTCGGGTGTTTTGAGAAATACTCAGCTCCGTGGAGTTAGTCCAAAAGTTCATCCACAAATGGAATGGGGAACTTATCTTTGATGGTAATCTTATTCAATGCTCGATAATCGATACAGAGTCTATAGGAGCCATTCTTTTCCTTCACTAGTATGATTGGTGTTGAATATAGGCTCTTGCTTTGGTTTAGTATACCATAGTCTAATAATTCTTGAACCAGATACTCAATTTCTATTTTATGTTGATGAGATTTCTTGTAAGACTTAATCCTAGCTAGAGTTGATCCAAGAATGAGCTCTATGATATGATCCCTTGACTATGCTAGGGGAAGGCCACAAAGTAAGTTTCAAAAGAATGTAATATATTTCTCAAGCATCTTATCAAGATCACCAAGATATTTTGTTTCATCATACATTACCTCCATTGAATAACAATGTATAAGATAGGATTGGGCACTTTTCCAAAACATTTTCTTCATTTTGCTGGATGAAACTATTTAGGTGCGTAGGCTCTTGATTCCATGGATTTTTTTGTTT
>SNQJ01S0000734.1:110978-132245 GCA_010110895.2 Picea sitchensis | reverse complement strand
TATGTAATGACAATCAAAATAATTTTCAATTTTATCAATCCATCTTGTGCCTTTTTGATCATCCTCGTTGTCAAAATTAGGTATGGTTAATGTTACTTTGTGTGCAGAACCATTGAATGTATTTGAGTTGGATGATTGGTGTGGTTGTGAAAATGATGTGTGAGAATTTGGACTGGTCATTCCCTTGTTACCGTTTTTTAATGTTTTGAGCTCATCCTTGAGTAGCTTGAAATCTAACTTCTCCTCATTTGTAAGATTGTTAATTTTCTCAGTGAGCAATTACTTCTAAATTTGGAGGCTCTTCAGCACCCAAAGTCTTCCTTGAATTATCTGTTTGTCTCATGATTATTTGCACGAGCCTAAAAAGACCCCCAAGATTTTCGAATTGCAAGATACAAACTTAATTGTATGTGGTTGGTTGGTATGGTGTTGTATGACTAAAAGACAACACATATAGTTGAAAAGGTGGCATTGTTTGACAGGTAAAAAAGGATATTTGGATGTTGGAATAAGAATGTACAACAACTGGGGCTTGTTGGCGGTTGGGATTTGGTAGTTGGGAAGAGATAATGGCGGTTGGAAGAACGTACAACACAATTGTTGATGTGCACCTCTTTATTCCACATTTTTTCCAAGATATTGGCTTTGATACCAATTGCAGGGAACCAAATAGAAAATGAATATATTTTATAATTCCTTGATGCTTACAATGATAAACAAACACCAATTTATATACCATGAAACAAATGGGTGCAACCTTTCACACAGGTATGATGTCCTTTTACTAGTTAAATATAATTATTTTTAGGTTTATTACAAAGACCACCCTAGATTGAGAAGTTCTCATTATTAATGAAATTTATTTTTTCTTTAATCATGTTCCTTCTTCATTGTCACATTTTTCTTTCCCTTGTGCACTTTGATTTTTATCACAAACAAGGTGTAAGAATCTAAATTGAATCATTTCAAGCCAAGCACACAAAATGGGACCACCACCAATACAATAATGAAACAAATAAATATTGCATACGTGTGATGAAAATAAGTAACAAATTTTGTGCAGGAATGTTGATAACTCAGCAGCTAACAACTCGATGTCTGAAATTTATAGTTTAAATATATGAATGAAAAATGGGATCAATCACTTGCACAACATCACCAACAAACATATCATAACTAAAAAGTATACAACACTAATGCATATTGTAATACCTACCTCTCACTCTCAAATTCATTTGAATCTATCTTGCATCCATATTTTACTACCTACCTCTTACTCCCAAATTGCATGCATTAATGAAAAGCGATGAAAATAAAGTAACTCCAAAATTTTATTTTGAGAATGTTGATAACTCAACATTAACAACTCAGTAAATGCAAAATTTATAGTTTAAATATATGAATGAAAAATGGGATCAATCACTTGCACAACATCACCAACAAACATATCATAACTAAAAAGTATACAACACTAATGCATATTGTAATACCTACCTCTCACTCTCAAATTCATTTGAATCTATCTTGCATCCATATTTTACTACCTACCTCTTACTCCCAAATTCCTATCTTGGATCCCTCTTGATAGGTCCTTATAGGGAAATGGCCACGTGCCGAAAGCTAGTAACACTTGGTTTTGGGTCAAGACTTCAATATTTTTAGTTGCATAAGGTTTAGAAAGATAAAATGATTCATGGTATAATGGAGATATTCCTTCTATATGTCGCCTCATATATCTAGTGGAGTCACAATGGTGTTGAAAATAGTGCTCTACATTAAGCTAGGTGTCCTAGCCGAGATAAAGGGTACTTGCATCACTTTTTCTATTTTAAACTATTTTTATACATAACTTTAATATATTGGTGCCATGTGTTTCCACTAGTCGAAAGTTGGCAACTATATGTTAGAATTTTAAAAAGTAATCATGCTAGAGACTAAAAGAGCCTATATTTAGTGTTTATCTAGAAGATATTAATCTAACCTCACAAAAAGTATCAATTCTCGATGTCACCATGAATAGTTCCCGAGGAAAATCATAGTCAAACTAATAAATAATGGAAAGTGAGCTAAGAAGTTAAAGCTTGTCCTATTTCCATCTTGCGATGGAAATAAGTATTTATAAAATTAAAAACTATGACAACTACAACAATGGAATTTAAGTAAAAAGGGTCAAACCATGTATAATTGAAGCATAAAACGTTAACCATCAGAGGTAAAAAATTAAATCTTTAAAATTAAGACATTTGTACATAAAGAAAAGAGGTATTTTATTTTTGGAGTATGATCTAAAACTATTTTTGTTTGGTTAGGATCTCGTTTTTCTCGGATGTAAGGAAACAAGTTAACATCCAAGACTCAAAGATATTTGGCAGGGATGAAAGTTTGCCCCCTCACGGACCACCAACGAGCTATTTTAGGTGGCATAGTTTTCCTTGAATAACAATGATGAATCATCCCACATTCACGAATAGCAACCAATGATGATTGTCCCTACTGGTAGTTGACATACTAAGTTATGCTAGATTTTCCCACTACAATAAAAAAAAATAGCAAAAAAACACTAACCTAATTATCTACACCTTGACCTCTTTAATAAGATTAATGAAAACACTATTTCATATGCAATCCATCTATTTTTAACTATGAAAACAAAGATCCCTCCAAGTCTTGCAGCCTATAAGTGTTTTGGCCAAATTGACAAACTTTCTCTATAATTTGGAATGTACCTAACCACAATAGGGCTAGTTTCACATGATTACCCTTTTTCTCGTGAACATGAGATCACCAATTCGAAAATCATTGATGAATGGTTTCTTATCAAACTACCTTTTTACTAGATTTTGATGTGATTGCTAATTTTGTTTTGCTTTGCCACTTTTTTTCTTCTAAGTTTTAGAAGTGTGTTGATTTTGTGTCTTACACATGAAGTTTATTTGTTTAATCCCTTTCTTTCGAGATAACTCTAAAAATGGAAGAAATAAGTTAAGAGGAAGAATTTCCTTTTTTCCAATTTTTGTTAATAATTTGTATTAAAAACTCTTTATAGGTTTAGACAATGCCATTCTGTAGATGATAATAATTGGAGGGATACTTTAAAACCAAAAAAATAAAATACAAAACCCATTTCAAAGGAAAACTCAATTAAAGTTTTAGAATTTAAAAGATTGTGTATTGTTTGAAAGGTTTTTTCAATCAAAGTTTTAGACTTTGAAAGATTGTGTATTGTTTGAAGGGTTTTTCATCACTAATAGGTTGATATAGAAAATGTTGATTTTCTCTCTCTTTCTAATTAGTTTGAAATTTATTGACATGATCTTGCTAGCTAGTGGGCATCTTGAAATAAAGCGGGCTAGTAATGCCTTACACTCAAGACCTTATGAGTAATAGCTGCTGAAATTTCTAAACAAACGACAATTAATGCAAAATAAAAATTTCACCTCTATTCTAGAGTTTTTCTAGATCTTATCCCTGTGACTTTTTAGCCTTAAGGCTATTATGAAATACAATTAAAACAACAACAACAATGGACAATATTTCAATCCTTAAAATCTCCAAACATCTAGGTAATCCAAAAGAAAAGATACCAAAGTGTTCTGATAAGTTTCAGCCTTTTAGGGCAATCTTGTCATGCATAAACAAAATCGGAAAAAATTATTTATAGATGTAGATACAACAAAAAACCAACCCTTATCTTCTTCAATTACAATGTTAAATCTCTTAACATAATCGTTGTTAACTTATGCCAAATCAGCGAGACATATATAGTTGGAAATTAAAAACCATGAAGAATATAGATGGCGGAAAATCAAATCTAAAATTTACACAAGTATTGAATAGCGAGAAACTTCATTAATATGCACAAGATGAAGTTCTTGTACATATCATAGTCTTATCACAAGAGTAGTACAATCCACTACTCTTATAAAAAACCCTAGCTAGGGAAAACCAAGAAAACCCTAGCTCAACCAAGGAGATCCAACTCAAGCAAGCCCTCTAAGGAAAAATATCTCCTCTTCTTCTTCACTTCCCCAAGTGCAAACTAGGGTTTCATAACAAAACTCTATTCTCCAAATCTCCAAGGGATGAATTTTCGGCCCTAGAATTCAAGATGCTCCAACAAGATCAAGAAACCCTAGTGACTCCAAGATAGAGAGAGAGATCAAGTACATAAGAAGATCCAAGAAAGAGACAAAAGACTAGTGTGCTCCAATTGATCACATATCTAACACAAGTGTGATAGGTATAAATGAGCTATGATGTTATGTTATGAAAATAGTCTCTCCTTCCTCTATATATATGAGAGGTAAGGGAGGCCAACGACACATATGTGGTCCTATGCCCTTACAAGCAACCTACAATAATCACATTTAGGCTCACATATGTGGAACACTACACCCTAAGGGTACACATGTCAAGCTCTGTGGTGATGTCGTCCACAAACAAGTCTCCAAATGCAAGGAACAAGCCATGTACTCCATTGGCTCCACTCCCCCTACATGAATACTATTGCAACCCAAGCATCCCTGAGCCAACTCCAAGCTTCCATGCAAGAAACCAAGCTAACTTGTGCTATCTAGGGTTTGATGCCCTCCTCAAAGATACAGAACACTCCTCCTAGGTAGGCCATTGTACAAGCAAACAACTCTCTCCATATGGTCATCATGAAGGACAACACCCACGCTGTCAAGAGACCCAAACACCCTAGGGAATAATCCCATGCAAGCATCGAAATGAGGTCAAACAACCATTGAGTAAGTCATTTCCAATGTGCAAATTGATCACGAACCATTCAAGGGTTGATCATACATCATGTACCCCAAATCTCATGACGCACCCACGAACACGATGTAAACACATTCAGAATAAAAATATTTTGATTTCCCAAAACATACAAAGTCATTGATGAGAAAATAAGCTCATACAAAATTACATAGAATTCTTTTTCATTTCATTTGAACCTTGGACAAGCATCTTTGTTGAAGCTTTCCACTCATTATGCACACTATGTTTAGTCTATTTTTTGGTTTTAAATAATTCAAGTTTTAAGTTATTCTCCCTTTTGCTTAGGGGACATTGCATCCTATAAGAAGAAGATGACCACTAGGTTGTTATATAATAGAGACAATTTAAGTGTTGAAAAATTCAGTGCACATTGATATTGATGGTTTTTTTTCTCTAAAGCCACCCATAAAAACACTAAAAATAAGTAAAAACTTTAAAATTGATGTAAAGTTTCAACATGTAAAATATGCACAACCCTAACCAAAACATATTTACTGTTTAAATACAATACAAAATAACACAAGATGAACTAATATATAAAAGCATGATTAATATTAGTTTTTTTAATATAAAATTTATTTTACATATAACTAAATGAAATATAGCCAAATAATTTGTATGAAAGAAAATGATGTCATTTCCATTATAATCTAAATTAAAATTAAACAATATACTTGAACAATGAAACCAATTTGACATTGGGTTTTATACCACACCAAGTTTCATTCATTTTGGTTTTAAATAATTCAGTTTTGGGGTTATCTCCTTTGCTTAGGGACATTGCATCCCATAAGAAGAAGATGACCACTAGGTTGTTATATAATAGAGACAATTTAAGTGTTGAAAAATTCAGTGCACATTGATATTGATGGTTTTTTTTCTCTAAAGCCACCCATAAAAACACTAAAAATAAGTAAAAACTTTTAAAATTGAATTAAAAGTTTCAAGACAAATATGCAACAACCCTAACCAAAACATATTTACTGTTTAAATACAATACAAAATAACACAAGATGAACTAATATATAAAAGCATGATTAATATTAGTTTTTTTAATATAAAATTTTATTTTACATATAACTAAAATGAAATATGCAAACAATTTGTATGAAAGAAATGATGTCATTTCCATTATAATCTAAATTAAAATTAAACAATATAATTTGAACAATGAAAACTAATTTGACATCAGTTTTCAACATTTAATGAATAACCTATGATATTATAAAATACAATAATGTTAAACGATAATACTATAATGAATACCCATAGTTATAACTAAAGTCTGAATTTGGTAATTCTTCATTCACAAGTACCATATTCAATTTTAAAGTAGAGAAACAACTTTACCAAGTAGGTTTTTTATGTCTTTAAAATATTAATAAATTAAAGATAAGATAGATCTTTTTAATTAATTTTGGTGTGTAATAGACACATGATTTAATAGATTTATTAATAAATTAAAGATAAGATAGATCTTTTTAATCAATTTTGGTGTGTAATAGACACATGATTTAATAGATTGATTGTTGGGATTGATTTAAGTTAGGATTCATTTTATTAAACATAAATCTGGCTTTATTTGCAAACAAAGATATATATATTTATGATATGAATTGTAGTTGTAATAATAATTTGCTAGTTTATTTAGGAGTTATAATGCTTAATTTCATTGTGGTATTTTCACATTTTATGTTGCAACAATTGTTTTTATATATTTTATCTTATGCAAGAATGTTTTCTAAATATTATATCTGTATTTTTTCATTACTAGTGGCTTTAGTGTTAAATGCAAGACATTCTAGACTTTTATAAATTTTTCATATTGTTAGAAAAAAATAAAATTTAAAAAAAAATAAAAAATGATTATATTTATTTCTGTACTTTTCTAATAAAATTAATAACAACCAATCATAAAACACAATTAAGAAAAACCCTATCAAAACTTATTATATGAAGAAACTTAATACAATTTTATTAGTATTTAAAGATTTAATATTATAAATTTATGTGAAAAAAAATTCATACTATTAAATTTTTTTTTTCATTTTATTTAAATATGGAAAAAATATTTATATTGAAGCTTTCTACTCATTTTTATAGTATAAGTAGTGTATTTTAGATTTTTAATATTTAACCATTCAAACTTTATTTTTTTTTCTTTTTCAATAGGTACGAGCACTCTATAAAAAAGATAAGAAGATTTGAAGAATTTGCTATTTATAATTTTTTTCATTTTATTTAAAGATAGTAAAATTATTTATAGTGAAGCTTTCCACTCATTTTGTACAGTATAAGTAGTGTATTTTAGGTTTTCAATATTTAAAATTTTAAGTTTTTTTTTTCTTTTTTCAAGAGGTATGAGCACCCTATAAAAAGATAAGAAGATTTCAAGAATTTGCTATATAACAAAACAATTTAAGTGTTGGAACTTACACTGATATAGATGGTTTTTCTTATAAAAACACAATTTTAAAACCACCCATAAAAACACAATTTTAATTATGGGTTTTCTTCTAAAATCACCTATAAAAACATAATTTTAAAACCATCTATAAAAACACAATTTTAAAATTAAATGTAAAATTTCAAACACAATAAAAATGTACATTTATGAAAAACACAATTTTAAAATTAAATGTAAAATTTCAAACAAAATAAAAATGCACATTTATGGTTTTTTTTAGAGGTTCAAATAAAAAAGATTATAACAATAATCTACTTTCACCAATAAACTCACCTCTCACTCCATTACAGTAATTTTATTTTTATTTTAAAATTCGATAAACTCACCTCTCACTCCATTACAATAATTTTATTTTTATTTTAAAATTCGCTGAAATGTAATTATGTGCTCCTTAAACACCGTGGAGAGGTACACACCGCCCTTTCAGTTTCTCTATAACAAGTTCGAAAGACATTATGACTATCAATCGGACAAAAAATGAATATATTATTCATCTCTTCATGATTAACCTAGTATAGAATTGGATTTACACAACTCACCCGCGAAATCTCAGAGGTTCTGGTTTGCAGTTCTGTATCAGTCCAGGCGAGTACGAATGCCGAAGCAGCACGCCCCCAAAAGAAAAAAACTCTACATCTGTTCTTCGAGCAACAATCCATGGACTTTCGATAACCAACACGATCGCCAAACATAGTTTAAAGATTTATCAGAGGTATGGAAATCAATATTTATATTACCAATAAACTGACACCCCATTGGCTTTAAGTGGGTTTTTCATCTAGTGTTCATTGGGCCATCGGGTTAGAACAGTTCTATAATATAAACCATTTTTTCAGATAACAAGACAGATTTTAATTGCTTGATTTTGGGTAAGGTTATGAGTTTTTAGGGCATTGTTTATGAAACTTTTTTGATTAATAAACCTGGAAAAGTAAAGAAGTGAGACCATCTTTCAAGTTTTGGGTTTATTGGCATAAATTGTGTTTTCTTTCATTTGTTAGTGGTCTTTAGAAAATTGGCATTGCCCCCTGTTTTGTTTGCATTCGATAATTTTGTAGGAGAGAACAGAGTTTTTTGAGCATTTTTCTGTACTGTTACGAGTAGATTTCTTTTGTCTGCGGTCTCATGTTAGACAGGTATTTACTCCTTCAAATTGCTTGACAATTCTTTGAAATTTATGAAAAAATGAAATTTCCACTGAAAACCTTAATACTCCATCAATCTCACGTGTGAATCAACCTAATTTCTATTTTAAATAGGTTTTTCACTGTAGGTGGGTTGGGGATCGCTGTTCACTGGGCTATTGGGTTACAACAGTTCTAGTAGATTAAAATTCTTCATCTGTGAATCAACCTAATTTCTAGTTTAAATAGATTTTTCACTGTAGGTGGGTTGGGGATCGCTGTTCACTGGGCTATTGGGTTACAATAGTTTTAGTAGATTACAAACCTTTTCCTTAGATGATAAAACAGATTTTGATTGTTTGATTTATTGATTCGGTTACCAAGCATGTAACTTCTGCCTCTGTTGAATCTATTGAATCTATTTTTAAGGTCAAGGTTAAGTCAGAATCAAATTGGTGTATGACTCTTGTTTGTGAGACAAGGATTCCTCTGTACAGAGATTTGACTGTTAAAGTCTACAGAGATATCTTGCATTCCAGTTTTAATTTATTGACATACGTTCATAAAATGTTGACAAAAAATTGGCATTGACCGTGTTTTGGTTTATGTAATGTTGGCATTCCATGAATGATTTTGTAGGAAGGGATAGAGGTTATCCAGCATCTTTTCACACTGTAAAGATCAGACATGTATCTATTCCTACAAAATTGGTCAGCAACCCTTTGAAACTTGTGTTCTACAAAATTGGTCAGCAACCCTTTGAAACTTGTGTCAGAATGAAATCCTCTGTTCATGCCTTAACACTCCATTGACTTCACCAACCCTTTGAAACTTGTGTTCTACAAAATTGGTCAGCAACCCTTTGAAACTTGTGTCAGAATGAAATCCTCTGTTCATGCCTTAACACTCCATTGACTTCACCTGTGAACCGACTTAATGCTCATTTTAAGTTGGTTTTTCATTGTGAGTGGGTGTCAGATTGCTGTTTTTATTGGTTCATTGGGTTTAATATTTTAAAGTTGGAAATAGAATTAATTAATAAATTTATTTACTAAAAAATATATATATAAAATATGTAAAATTTAATTATATTTATTTATACACATTCATGTAAATTCAAATCATTAAACACTAAATATGATAAGTTTGTTCATATTATGTTATAACATATCTGAAACAAAAAACAATAAAAATATGATGAGCTTGTTCATATATATATTATGATATAACATAAATTTGATAAGTTTGTTCATATATATTATGGCATATCTGAAACAAAATACATAAGCTTTAAAGAGTCATAATGATTAATAAGAGGGTGTGAAACAAATAGAAATGGGGTATCATTATATTAATAATAATAAAAGGGTGTGAAATAAACAGATGGGTTGTCATTACCCAACTTTCAGGTAGGTATTTTTTTTTGGAGGTGGGGAGGGTTTTTCTTTATTTTCCTTTTTTCAAATTTTTTTTTTCAGCGCTGTGGGTCATGACTGGTTCAGAACGTGATCCGGCCGATCCAGAAGGTTTGACTGGTGACATACCGAACTTTCTGGTTTGCTACGGAACAGTCTATCGGTCTAGCCCAAGGCGCGGTTCTGCGCTTGGGAGGGTTGAACCAGACGAATCAGCCGGTTTGATTGATTCCGTATGGAACCAGTCACTGGTCCGGTTCAAGGCCTGGTTCTGCGCTTGGGAGGGTTGATCTGGCTGAAGTAGCTGGTTTTGGTTCCGGTTAGGCTGTTTTGTATTACAGTTGAGTTACAACAGTTCTAGTATATTAAAAACTATTGGCTTAGATAATAAAACAGACTTTGATCGCTTGATTTTGTTATATCCCGCTTTCAAGTTTGGTTTATTGGCATAAGTTGTTTGCTTTCACTCGGCATAAGTGGTTGGCAGAAAATCGGCATTACCCATGTTCTGGATTCTGTTCTCTTGGCACTTGCATGTTCTGGATAAGTTTGTAGGAGGGACTGGAGGTTTATTTTGTGTCTGTGTTCAGTCATACATGACACTTGAATGTTACATATTAACTGTTTAGACACTTTGTTAGAGATGCTGAAGCATTGGTGAAAGCCGAAGACAACAGATATGCACTAATTATTTTTTTCAGAGTACGATTTTCGTTAATGGTTTCACTTGAAATAAATAGTCACTGTCAGTACTTAAATTAGTTAGTTTTCTTCCAGCTTCAGAATGCAGTAGGAACTACATCGTAGAGACTGAATTCTTCTGGCCTTTTGTTTTGACAGAATTGCATGTTACCCAATGAATTTGCACATTTGATTGCCAATTTTACACCGGTTTCTAGTTTATCGCCTTCTTGCAATTTTGTTGGTTGACAACACCAGAACTTATTATACTGACAACTACTGCTTCAAATTGATTGAGGAATTTGAATGGGTGCATATTTGCAGTTCGGGTAGCTACAGCTCCATTTTGAAGAGTTTAGCAGGTGCAAATTTATCGAAAGATCCGTTCCCTGGAATATGGCGGCGTCTGCAGACGAGTTGCTTAAAAATGATAATTTCCAGATTCCTTTGATAGACTTGCAGAGGTTCTGCCAGGATGAACTCAATACTGTAGCGAGATTATTCGGAGACTTTCCGGAGACAAAATTCAGCAGCATGGCTAGCCCCAAGATAGATAAGTCCATTTTCAATGAGAGTGCAGGAAGCAGAAGGCAGACTTACTCTGGGGGTAGAGTTTCTCGTAGGCGGAAAGAGCCTATCCTGAATTCCCATGCAAAGGAAGATCCATTGAAAGAGTAGTTCGACAAATTCAATCAAAGATCCATTGAAAGAGTAGTTAATATCAAATATGGCACATTGGATTCAGAGTTGATCCATCAAACACAAAA
The DNA here is from genome assembly GCA_010110895.2 of Picea sitchensis. Taxonomy (NCBI): domain Eukaryota; kingdom Viridiplantae; phylum Streptophyta; class Pinopsida; order Pinales; family Pinaceae; genus Picea; species Picea sitchensis. Next base: position 121,009 of record SNQJ01S0000734.1, on the reverse strand, counting down.
TATTTAAGTAGAACCGAGCAGGTGAGATAAAGACACAACCGTGAGCTTATATGATCTAAAGATGGTTTATCGTTGATGTTGAATATTTTAAAAGAAGCATTATAAGATAGATGTCGTTGGTAAAAATTAACCAAGTATAGGATTTCTGATTATTTTGATATCTGGATAACATCTCTTTATTACTTGTTATTTTTAAACAATGAGAATTGATAACTGATAAGTTTGATTTTGGGTGTTCCAATATCAAGTTTAATGTTAGATGTATCTATTACTTGTTAAAATAGGCATTGGTTAGTTGTTCTATGAAATGTTTTTTTTGGTCGAAATCGGACGATATAAATATATATGAATCACTATTTTTTGTTGTTCAGAATTTATTTTTGAATGCAGAAATAGATTTAGCATGCAGAAAAATTCTCAGGACACTCAGATTTTACAGAAATAATCACTTAAATCTACGAGTCCAACAATTTCTCACTGGATTTCAGGTAAATATCCCTCAAAAAATTCTTCATTTCTTAGAATCTTTAACCTACAACTTTAAAATATAACAAAAGATGTAAAAAAAGATTAGTTGACATAAATGACCATCCTGTTGAAGAAGCTTAGTTGATAAGTTTGATTTTGGGTGTTCCAAGATCAAGTTTACTGCTGGATGGATGTCTCTATTACTTGTTAAAATATAACAAAAGATGTAAGGAAAGGTTGGTTGACATGAATGACCATCCTGTTGAAGGAGCTTAGTTGAGATGTGTGCAATGGATTGGTATTTCCAATGAATTAGTTGAGATGTGGGCAATGGATTGGTATTTCCAATGAATGCATTCATTTTCTAGAACGGTTACTTTTGCTCTATCTTTTCTATTGAAGTTCACCTTTGGGATCACGAAGGCCGGCAAGACCCGGATGGGTGATGTTGGGGTCGTATGTAGTTGACATTGTGGAGTCTTTGGAGCAATTGAGATCAAACAGATGGAAAACGAGCCGTCGCAGTGTGTGATGTTCATGAGAGGAGCCAAAATATGGTCAAAGGCAAGCTAAAAATTGAGCGCAGGGAGAAGATGTGTACTATTTGTTATGACCATTTCCGGTAGGATTATTCCATAGGTTGGTTAAATGTTTTATTATTTTGTTTTTTTCTTGGAATTTGGCCATATAAATTTGGATAAAATTGTTATTTTTTGTTGTTTAATTTACATTTTTGAATAGATAAATGGATTTATTGTGTTGAAAAATTTCTGGGGTATTTTGATTATACAAACTTAGCCACTCAAATCTGCAGATTCAATTATTCCTCACCAAATTTCGAGCAAAATCAAACAGAAAAAATCACAAAAAAAAATCACTTAGAAATGAATGAGTTGACTCCCTTATAACTATCGTGATATTGGAAATGGATGAGTTGACTCCTATTGATAATGTATGAGTTCATTCATTTTTCAACACAACTATTGTGATGTACTTGGAAATGGATGAGTTGACTTCCTTGTAACTATTATGATATTGGAAATGGATGAGTTCTCGAAAGAGACAAGTTCACTCCTTTTGTGGTATTGGAAATGGATGAGTTGACTCCTTTTGTGATATTGGAAATGGATGAGTTGACTCCTTTTGTGATATTGGAAATGAATGAGTTCACTCCTTTGCAAGATGAGTTGAGTCCCTGACAACTATTGTGATTGGAAGTACTTTGGAAAGTGATGTGATGAGGTACTTGGAAAGGAAGTACTTTGGAAAGTGATGTGATGAGGTATTTGGAAATGGATGAGTTGACTCCATTGCAACTATTGTGATGGGAAGTACTTCAGAAATGGATGTTGCAATTATTATGATTGGAAGCATTTTGGAAATGGATGTTCCAACTATTGTGATTGGAAGTACTTCGAAAATGGATGTTGCAACTATTGTGATAGAGTATTTTGGAAAAGGATAACAATTGTTGTGATGTGGTCGTACTTTAGAAATGGATAACAATTGTTGTGATGTGATCGCACTTTGGAAATGGATATAATGAAGTACTTGGATATCAAATTTGATGAGGTAAACTTGGAAATGAGATTCTTTTTTTTTGTGACTAGCGGAATCAACAACTAGTCGGGCATGTACTCGTGTGACACGGGCTCGTGTTATCCGATTGCTACTTCTATAACCTCCAAGTGTTTCCACACTACCCCATACACGACACACAAGGTAAGCTAGGGTTTTGAACCAATGACTTCACATAATGGAGTGTCTTAACAATACACTCCATCATCGACTACCCTACACCCCGGGGGCACTTGGAAATGAGATTTGATTTGACGAGGTACTTGGAAATGGATATGATGAACTACATGGAAATGGGATTAGGTGAGGTACTTGGAAATCAATGAGTCGTGACAATTGGTGTGATATGAAGAGTTACTTGGAAATGGATGAGTCTAGGTTTTAAGAAATTTAATAATATATGACTTTTAAGAATGTTTTTAAGATAATTATTGTGGTGAGTAAATTTTTTTTTATTAAATATTTTTAAGAAAAGTATTGTAAGAAAGTATTTGGAGATTTAATAATAAAAGTTTTTAAGATAAGTATTGCTATGAGGTATTTGGAAATGGATGACTTAAATTAAAAGTGGCACTAGTGGGGCATTTTCTCTAATAATAAATGTTTTTTTTAAGGTGATAAGGTATTTGGAAATGGATGAGTTGAGTTTGTAAGACAAGTAGTGTGATAAGGTATTTGGAAATAGATGAGTTGAGTTAAAGGTGATAATGGTGGGGTCTTTTAATTTTTTTTAATAATAAACATTTTTTAAGAATGTTTTTAAAGGTAATATTTATTTTTCTTAAAAATTGTAAATATTTTTTTAAGTACAAAATTAACTAGAGATAAAATATTGTAAAATTTTATTGTGTTGAAGTATTTGGAAATGGATGAGTTAAGTTAAAAAAATAATATTTATCCTTGGATCATGTGCCACTTGGAGTGATGGAGGTTCATGAGGTGGGAGATGGGGATTTATTTCCTGCCCCATCAGACATGCAACTTCGGGGAGACTCATGTTTGCCAAACTTGGGCAGTCGCGACAACAATGGAGGCTGCAGAGTTTTATGGTGATTCGGTTCCCTAGGAAGCAAAGGAAGTCATGCCAACTTTGGAAGAGGATGCGAGGACAGTCCATGCCTATCAGGAAGATGAGGAGGTTGATGCGAAGGTGGGTGATATCATTTCGGAAATTCGCTGCACTCGCATGAGGGAGTCCAAGTTCTACAAGACGCTAGAATTATATTGGCACATTAGGCTATGATTGCTTAAGGCATGCTCCCAAAGGATCAAGATTATAGATAATTCAACATCGTCTAGAGGCCCTGGAAGATCAGAACAAGTTTCTCTTGACAATGGTTTCCTGGTTGGTCAAGCAAAACATTGGGTCTCTATGACCTCCGGATGTGGGACTCAAAGATAGTTTCTCTAGGCCTGCTCCTTAGGTGCCTCATTCCAATGTTTGAAAACAACGTTGTCTTTACTTGTCAGGGTTTGTATAGGGTTATCTTAGCTCATATGCATATAGTTATGTTTCCAGTTTTTGTAGGGTCCTTGTTAATTAGATTTTTAAAGTCTGCTTTTAATTACAATCCTACTTAGTTATAGTTTTGCTTTGAAATATAGCCTAGTTTTGCTTCATGGGCAAACCAACATACATGAGTTTTTTTTTAGAACATTTTGATGCTATGAGTATCTGGAACAATTTGCATATATGTATATTTTGTTAATATTTAAATAGAAAAAATCCTTATTTACAAAAAAAAAAGATATTTTTTATATAATAAAATAATTTTTAAGAATGTTTTTAAAGGAAATGTTCTTTTTATTAAAAAAATAATGTTTTTTTAATAATAAAGGTCTTTTAAGAATGTTTTTTTTTTTTTTTTAAAATTGTAAGTCTTTTAATATACATTTAGGTAAAATATTGTAAAAATTTGGTGTTTTGGAAATGGATGAGTTGAGTTAAACATAGAAATGTAAAATATTGTAAAAATTTGGTGTGATGAGGTTTTTGGAAATTGATGAAGAAATGGTGGGTCACTTTAATTTTTTTAATAATAAATATTTTTATGAATGTTTTTTTTTTTTTGAATGTTTCCTTTCTTGAAAAATTGTAAGGGTTATTTTAATACAAAATTGACCATAGATAAAATATTGTAAAAGAAGGATTGTGATGAGGTGAGTTTAGTTAAAGATGGAAGTGATATGATTTTTTTTTTTAAATATTTAACATTTAAAAAATATTTTTCAAGAAGAACAACTATGATTGAAAAAGCATGTTCGCTACAAAATTGAAAAGAATTAATATAGTGTAAGTAATTGAAAAAGCATGTTCGCTACAAAATTGAAAAGAATTAATATAGTGTAAAATTATATTGTAATGAAGTAGTTGGAAATTGATGAATTGAGTTAAATGTGATAATGGTGGGGCTCTTTATTTATTTTTTAATAATGAATATTTTATAAGAATGTTTTTAAAGGGAATGGGGTTTTTTATAAAACTTACAAGGGTAATATATACATATTTTTATAAAAATTGAAAAGGCAGTTTTTAATTACAATTGTATTGGAAAGTTATAAAGTTTTGAGGAGTTATAAGAAAAAAATATTGTACACTAGACATATCTGTAATTGGATAAATGGGCTAGAGGATTTGTAATCAATTAATAATTTTTGGGCAAATTGCATGATTATGGGTTATAGTTTTGGGTCCTTTAGTTTTGGGTCCTTTGTTGGATGGCTTGTCCCTTTAACTTCATGGGGAGGCATGTTTACATGGTGCTTCAATATTTTGACCAAGAGAAAAACAATGCGTGGTCATGGTTTTTATGTTTTGGGTTGATTTAACTCCAAGACCGAGACATGATAATTGTTTTTCTAAGATGGTTTTGGGATTTTCCAGAGATTTTATTTGAAAATATTCTCTTTTGGGGTTATTCTTTGGAGGTTGGTTTCACTTGTGTTTAACCATGATAAAAACATATTCTAGCTTTTTAGATGTGTTAGATTATACCATGTAGTAAATAAAGTTGGCACATTGTTTAGGTGGTCCAACAATATGGTTTCAAGGTACAAGGTGGTGTTTCTAATTAGGATAAAACCATGAGGCATGCTTCTAGGTAGAGGATCTTAAGTAGAGTTCACTTGCTTCAACACCATTGTAACTCTAAGACCAAGACATGGCAATTGTTTTTCTAAGATGGTTTTGGGATTTTCGGGAGATTTTATTTGAAAATATTCTCTTTTGGGGTTATTCTTTTGAGGTTGGTTTCACTTGTGTTTAACCAAGAGAAAAACATATTCTAGCTTTTTAGGTGTGTTAGGTTGCACCATGCAGTAAATAAAATTGACACATTGTTCATAGGGTCCAACATTATGGTTTCAAGGTACAAGGTGGTCTTTCTCGTTAGGATCAAACCAGGAGGCATGCTTCTAGGCAGAGGATCTTAAGTAGAGTTCACTTGCTTCAACACCATTGGTTTCAAGAGGAGGAGGATGATATTATAAGGTAGAGTTAACTTGCTTGAACACCATTCGATTTTGGTCTTCTTGGATCAAATTATGGAATGTTGGACATTAGTGATCCAAAAGATTTAGGAAATAAATGCAAACAATAGCTTATAAGAAATAAGCTTGTTAATCACTTAAATATAGATAAGGTTTAGGGTTTTCGTCTTAAGTAGTTAGGATTGCCTCCTTTATTTAATGAGTATATTTATTGTGTTGTTGTGAAGTCTTATGAACACTGCATGCAACCAAATAGAAAATAAATATATTTTATAATTCCTTGATACTTACAATGATAAATGGACACCAATTTATACATTGTGGAACAAATGGGTGCAACCTTACACGTGGGTATGTTTCCCTTTGACTAGTTAAGTATAAGTATATTTAGGTAATTATTTTTAGGTTTATTACAAGTCATCCTTGCTTGAAATGCTTCAACCACAAAGCATAGGAAATGATGAATAACTTGATATAAAATCTTCATTTTCCCAAGTGGCTTCGTCTTTCGACAGATTCTTCCACTTGATAAGGTACTCATTGAAAATTCTTGAATGTAGGACTTTGGTCCTAACTTCTAATAATTCTTTGAGCTTCAATATTAATCTTCCCTCTTCATCCAGAGGGGGTAGTTGTCTCTGTATGAGTTGTTGAACCCAATTTTTTCTTCAAACATGAAACATGGAAAACATCATGTAAGTTCCCTTTGTTTGGTATTTCTAGTGCATATGCTACTTGGTCAACTCTCCTTCAGACTTAGTAAGGGCCATAAAACTTGGGTGAAATTTTATGATTTTTGTAATTTTTGAGTGAATTTTCCCTGTATGGTTGTAGTTTAACAAACACCCAGTCCCCTACTTCAAATTCACGGTCAGTTCTTTTTAAATCAACTTGTTCCTTGATTAAGTTCTTGGATTGCTCGAGATGATTTTTTAGGATACAAAATATTTCATCATAAGTTGCTAAGTAGTTTTTTGTAGTAGGAGCCTTGAATTTGAAGACCCCATACTCCTTTATTGATGGTCAAGGATATCCATATAAGGCTTCAAATGGAGTCATTTTAGTTGAAGTGTGATATGTGGTATTATACCACCATTCTATAAGATGTAGCCAGTTGTGCCACTATGATTGACATTCATTTACAAAATTCTTGAGGTACCGCTCAAGGCATTTATTTATCACTTTGGTTTGTTTGTCAATCTGAGGATGGTATGAAGTGCTCATGGTTAATGTGGTTCCTACCAGTTAGAGAAATTCTTTCCAAAAGTTGCTAGTAAATTTGGGGTCCCCATCATTGATAATGAATTTTGGAAAATGATGGAGTCTATAAGTATTTTTTACATAGCTATTAGTGATTTGTTTGGCCTTAGCTTTTGATGAAATTCTAATAAAATGGGCATATTTTGTTAATCGATCTACAATTACAAATATGTTATCCTTCCTTTCTAATGCAGTGAGACCCATGATAAAGTCCATATAGACCTCAACCCATTTTTTATCTAGGATATGAAGGGGTTGAAGGAGACCTGGAGGTGTGACTGATTCAAACTTTTGTTGTTGACATGTATCACATTCTGCAAAATATTTATGAATATCAATCTTCATTTCTTTATAGAAGAAAGATTGGTGAACATGGTAGTATGTTTTGAAAAATACAACATGACTTGCAGATGGGGAGTCGTGATTCTCTCTTAAGATTTATATTTGGAATTTTGAAGTACTGGGTAAATATATTCTTCCCTTATACCAAAGTATATTATTCTTCCATGTAAATTTGAAGCCCAAAGCCTCATTGTTATTGGCTTCCCTGATTATTTTTTTGATCTCTAGATTTTTCACATATTTGGCTTGAACATCGGAAATCTATTCATGAATGACTATTAAAATTGAGCATAATGTAACACCCCCTTTTTCCTTGACAAGCTATCAACAACTCGATTTTCCTTGCCCTTCTTGTAGATAATTTCAAAATAAAAACCTTGGATTTTGCTTACCCATTTGTGTTGTTATGTTGATAAGATCTTTTGGTTTAAGAAATATTTAAGCTATTGTGGTTGGTTTTGACTAAGATTCCGACTCCAAATAGATATTGTTTCCATTTTTCCAAGGCATGAATGGTTTCTAGCATCTCCTTATCATAAGTAGATTTTGCTTGCTCTCTGGTATTTAGTTTCTAACTTTGGAAAGCAATGGGGTGCTTTTATTACATAAGCACCAGTCCTATTCCAATTCTTGAAGCATCACATTTGAGCACAAAGGTTTTATTGAAATCTAGGGTAGCCAACACTGGGGTTGAAATCATTAAAACCTTCATTTTCTTAAAACGAGCTTCAGTTGCATCATTCCATCTAAAGGCGTCCTTGTTTAATAGTGTTGTTACTGGTGCAACATTTTCTGCATAATTTTTTATGAATCTTCTGTAATATCCTATATCCTATAAGACCCAAGAACCCTCATAAATATGTGATAGTTTTTGGAGCAGACCACTTAGCAATCTCTTCGATCTTCTTTGGGCCCACCTTAATTCCTTATACTAACACTACATGGCCTATAAATTCCATCTTTCTTCTTCCAAAAGTACATTTTGATTTGTTTGCATAGACCTTATTTTCCTTTAATAGTGTTAATATTGTCTCTATGTGTTTAAGGTGCAAATTCCAATTTCTACTATAAGAGAAATTATAAAATAAAATTATTTTCTATTCGGTTCCCTGCAATTGGTAACAAAGCCAATATCTTGGAAAAAATGTGGAATAAAGAGTGTTGTACGTTCTTCCTGTTATCTCCCAAATAAAATTTCATTTTATTTAAGTCTTAGGTGGTTAATTGAGTTTTTAGTCTCTTGAGTCACATGTTGTAAGAGCCATTCATGGTCCATAATGACCCATCAGATCATAACTTGACCTTTATTTGTCATTATTCTCCATGATGACAAGTTGGTAGCGCAAACAACTAGTTTGTCATCATGTGCGCTACCAACTCGTAAGAAAGCTCTGTTTTTGCATTTGAAGACTTTTGAAGTGAAAAAGGTATATCAAGAAAGTTTTTCAAGGTTCTTAAATCATCATCAAGTCTTGAGATCCTCTTCTAAAGTTGCAGCTCGCCATCAAAGAAAAACTACTAAGGTTTGCAAAGAAACAAAGAAAGCTTTTGTCCTTAAGGTTTTGGTATGCAACAACCTACAATGAAGATATACTCTGTTTTAATGATGTATGATTTGATTCCAGATGAAGATGCATATGGTAGCAGCACAAAGGAACCTTTTTACCAGTTTGTGTTGAAGATAAAAAAACCCTAGCAAGTGCTAAATACATAAGAAATGCATATTGTTAAAATAATGTAACTGCAAAGAGTATTCTTATTATTGTTGTTATTTTATTCATATGATTAATCCCCATTGTGGATTAGTCATGTTGGTAATTGTATTAGGACCAAATCCCCTTTTGTGGATTGGTCAACAGACAATTATAATAGGCAGAATAAGAAGTCGCCCCCAGCAGTTAATTAAGAGACCCAGAAATATAATAAAGGTGGGTTTGCCCACCCAGATTGAGAAGTCGGCCCTGCCAATGAAGAGACACTTCACACGTGCCAAAACTTGTATAAATACAGGAGGCTAGCGCCTCATTTGATCACAACTCACTTGCTCAGTTTGAGAGACAAGTTCTAATCTGTTACCGGCAAAAGAGAGAGGGAGAAGAGTGGCGCATCTTTTGGAGAGGACTATCTGTATTGGTTTGAGTTATCTCTTGACANAAACAACAAGAAGAGGCACATTGCAAACCCTAGCCTAACTCTAAAAATTTAAAAAACAAAGTTCAAATCTTCAAGTTCAAACTTCAAACAAATAAAAGAAAAACGTTTTTTATCATACCTGGAAATCTTGATCTCTCCGCTGGTGCTAATGGAAGCAAGATCCTTGACTTTCTCCTCCTTGGATAGATGCACAATGGCTTTCCTCACACCTCTCTAGCTCTCTCACACTTCACAAATGAAATAATGACCAAAAAAAGGCACCTGTGGCCTCTAAAACCCCACTCGCGCGCACTTTATCCGGAAAACCTCAGCAGACCGACATATTGTATCGACTCGCGACACATTGGCAAAATGTCGTGAGTTAATGAAAGTGTCGGGACACTTTCAAAGTTTCGGATATGTCACGAAATTTTCGGGGGAAAGTTTTGGCCAGGGGAAAATGTTGGCGACATATCCGATATTTCAGCGATATATTCGAGAGTGGTCTAGAGGCCAGGTCGCATCTTTTGAGATAGTTTCCAGCTCATTCCGACGGGTATCGCAATCAGGGCGAGTTTTCCGAATTCTATAGTAGTTACCATGAGCTGCTAGGCTGCTTTTTGCCGATTCGTCCATGCATGCGCAGACCTGCACCCATTCTTTTGGTCACGGGTATTTCTAATTTATTATTTTGTATTCCAGTGACAATCGATCTGACTGACGATTACATATAGGCTTCCAGTTATTATTGTATTTCCTGC